>JAQIVE010000752.1:0-32098 GCA_034698285.1 Sminthurinus bimaculatus | reverse complement strand
CTTAACAGATTTCAATTTTGAAACATCTAATCAATATCTCAGAATAATAACAGACTTTTAGAGAACTAGATGTAAGTGTGAAACGAGACGGATCATCTTCGTAACCGCAATTAAAGTTAACGATGATGCTGACTTTTGTGCGCTCCTCCGTGTTGTTTCATTCCCATCAGGATTACATTGTTATTTTAATTCAGAAATGGCTGAAATTCCAGGAGACAAGTTAGAAAAGCATTTTCGAATTTTTGATGTATTATTTTTATGCAAATGCAATGTATAAATGTATAAATTTCGAAATTAAAATAGGGGCAGAATAATCTCAGAAACACGGGTGCGGAACAGAGAAATAGTAGTAAGTACGCAGCAAGTAAAACATGTGTGTGTCTAGTAATACAATGCTAGAAAATGTACTAGTACACACCAAATAGTAGTACACTCCGTTTAGTAATACGCCGAAAAAGAAAAAGTTTTTTCTTATAATACAGTACTACTAAAAGAGCTTATACGGTACATACATACATAAGTATACATAATATGCAGTACAATACAGAAGATAGTGCTGTCAGCCATTTTCATTGCCAATGGCAATGGCAGTTACAATGTGATGTGATGTGGTATGTTGCATATTATGTCTATGCCATGTACGTAATATTGAGGCGGCCAACAATGAGATTGAGGTTGAGTAGTGAAAGAGAATTCTCTGTGTACGTCGTCTTCTCCACTGTAATTTACTTTTATGTAACATGTTGTATTACTGTACATTCATTCACTTCACGCTGTCTAGTCCACGATATAAAAACAATGTAAAATGGATTATGGTGTCGACTGTCGACGTTCTATGTATCTTTCTGAATTGTCCTTTCATCTTTCATCCATTTGCTATGTACATCTTTCGGTTTCTCTGTTCTGTATGGGGTGTACAATTCTTTTTCGTAGGGTAAATTGTGGTGTAAAATTCCATTTACCGTACTTACTTTAATGAGTGAATGGAAATGAAAAAAGAAAAGTAACTAAAATTAACTAGTTATTTTAATATTGGTTTTCTACTGTACACACATAAATTCATGGCATACATTCATTATTGCATAAACTATATGGAGGGTAAATATTACATGACGTTAGGCATGTATTCAAAACCATTGACATTGTTGACGCCGTATTATCGTCTTATTAGTTAAATACTAGTGTGCCTTGATTTTTTATTGAAAAAAATGTGTACCATCATTCCTGGCTAATGAGCTCATGTTTACTGTTTACTGTACATTACTGATTTTATACGTCGATAAATGTGCATGTTTAATTTGTGGCTGTTTACCAATAATATAGTAGTATGATCACGTTTTTCAGAGTTTTTTTAGAAAAACATTGTACATACATACATATTTACTTAATGTATTCTCGTTTTTATTTAAAAGCTATAGCTCATTCCAGTAAAGGTATCAGCTATCAGTCAGCTGCCACCATACTGTTTGTCACACATTACATTTACTTAACTACCAATGTGCATGCATAGTGTATTACATAATATTTTATATAATATATTGGGTATGCTTAAAAATGCATAATATAATTCATTAATTCATATGATTCATAATAATCTAATTTAATATTAATTACTCTCGTGAGGGGGTGAGTGTACTTGCTCGACTGTACTTTTGAGTTTAAGAGTAATAAGTAAAAGTAAAAAGAAAGAAAGATAGAACACAAATCTTGCATAACTATCGTCATCTTTCGTTCAAAGCTTCCGTTAATTATGTGTCATGTGCATAGTTGTGTACCCCATGAACGTGACTGCGAAGAATGTCGAATGTCATTTTAAAGAAGGAATGATTACAAACTGTTCAAATAAAAATAAAAGCCAAACAACATTCAAATACTGAATTATTGGAGCTTGCAGGGTATTTACAACTTACAGAAATTATTCAATACAAGTTTCGTAATTTAATTACACAAGACTCAAGTGTAAGAGTGTCAGATGGAATTTTAAAATGTCAAAAAGCTTTTCGAGCTGGAGGGTAAAACATGGAACCAAAACTACACATCGGTGTACGTACACACACGTATTTATAATATTGGCCTGAAACTGTGCTTTCTAAACTTTGAATAAACACTAACATCATGAGTGTATAATAGAAAAGTTTTGCATTTGGTATTATGCATATAAAGTATAAGTCTTACAATTAGTTAGCAGCTCTGGGATTCTTGCATAATAGAAGATTTTCAACTTTTAAAACTGAAAATATTCATTCTCTTGTTCGGCTTTTGGCATGCTTTTCTTAAAATCTGTTTGAATAGAAGTACATATACTGAAGGGAGTTGGAAGAATCTATTTATCACAAAAAAGTTTTAAAATCCAAACCTCCCTAATCTAAAAATAAAACAAGAATAATTGGCACTACATATCTATACATAATTCCCCTAATGTGATAATTATGTCATGCATTTGTAATTTGTAACTTGTTAGATCGGGAATAGAGAAAAACGTAGAAAAACTGCTTTGTTCTAGAACAGAGCCGGTTCTTCTTAATATTATGATTGTTACATATAAAATATAAGTGCTATGGTACATTTAAAATATAAATGAAAATTTGTATTTTTCTACCAGAAACCTTTACGACCTGAAATCTTGTAATTTTATGCATCAAACAAATGGTATATCCAAGTAATGTTTTTATACATGCATACATAATACGTAATATGTAATCAGTTCATATCTTGTTTTTCTTTAAATTGTCTTTTTCGTCAAAATCGTATTTTTTACGATAAACACACATGGATGAAAAGCAGAAAAAAGCTTATCTAGAGAGACATTCTATTTAAACATGCATTTCAGCTGACATCAACAATTGGTGTAATGTAAGTAAAAGCCTGAAATCCCACTTGTGAAATCTTACAGTTTCAGAGTCAGTTGACAACATACACATGCAACAGTGATTAATAATAGCAAAAATAATGGACTGTTAGATGCCAGGGTTCAGGGAATTCACGGGAAAAGATACAGCTGTATAGAAACAAGAGTCTTGTACAAATTTTTATGGTTGGGTCAAGAGTCAGTCAAAGACCTCCTCTCGTCAAACGAAACTTTACACTGGTTAATGATGTAACAAGAAAGATCATAATAGTTCGTGTTTTCATGTTTTCATGTGAAGTGCGACTTGACCATTATTTCCTAATTAATTTTAAAAGCCTAATCTATCCATTGTCAAGATATTGTATAATATTAAACATGGCAAATACTCGTGTGCAATGATACCTTGGAAAATGGAAAATTTGCAACCTAGAGAAACGTTATCATTTGTCACCGGGTAAATTGCTCAAATGCTCAAAAATGTATCGAGTATTGAAGTTACTTTCATTGTCGTCAACAAGTTACAAGTTATAACTGTCATGTAAAACGTGAATAGTTATCAATAATTGCTGTCAATGACGCCTTTAAGTAGATTCTATGTGTATATGTGTATACACATATAATGACAATGACAATCGTGTAAGCGGATGATTGAGAATACCAAGTGAACGGATTCTTTGTTGTGAAATAACCATACTTAATAATACAGGAATGTACTGTGTAAACATGCACAAGTATGTATGTATGTATGTATTTTTCTACCGATGAGGTCTATGAGTCACGATCATTTAAACAAGCAGGCAAACTCAGTGACGAGAGAGTGATCAGTGATCAGCGATCACAAAATATTACGTGTGAAGCAGTGAAACTACATAATATAATATATGCATGGTATAAGCTTGACATACATAATGTGTAATAAAGACTGGAAATTATAGAAGAGTAAAAGAAATCTATAATTTTCGTGAGTCGCTATTTTATGACGCATAATTCGGCATAATTTGAAGTTCCATTTCATCATCGAAACGACAGTGATAACGAAAACGACAACAAACAGAAAAGAGGAAGATCACGAGCAGATTTCACCTGGAAGTACTGTTAAGTACATAATAAAGTACATACATAAAGATGTTAGGCAAAATGTTAACGATATTCCCAAACAGATTTACTAACTTATGTTTGCTCCTCTTGTTCTAAAGTGTTGGAACTGGAGAGAGAGAGACGCATTATTGTTTGACTGCGTCATCTCTTGTGTCTCTGAGGAACTACGAGAGGAATGAGAGACAAAGATATCAAAGCAAAAAAGGTATCTAAAAGGTTCAATCAAATCTCAGCAGACTCCGCTCTGACAAACAGAATGTTCTTCAAGCTTTTGGTACAAATGAGAGTAGAAACTACACGGCATGAGCAACAAGGTTAAAAGACAACGAATTTAAAGAAATAGATACAACTGGAACAAAACTATTCTTAATCTTGATTTTTTTGCCAGCTACGTATTTAATGCAACAAAAAATGACAGCACAATCATTTATAAAATGCATGTGAAAAACGAGAAATTTTGTGCATTCAAATTGTCTACATGCGTTTATTTAGTAGGAATGCTCTTTTACTGGAAAAAACTAGTCTAGTGTAGGCCTGAATGTCGTTTAAATATTTTTTCATACCATTGTAGCAGAAAAAGTTCTAAAAAAGTTTGTATACTTTCGTAGTCTCGCTCAGCACCAAAAAAAAAATCAATGTTGCCTGGCGTTATCCACTAAAAATTAGCATCATTATTTTCAAGCAAATCCCAGTTTTGGAAAGTATCACATGTAGCAGAAAATTATTTTACAATAAATGAATAGAAAGTAACAGAATGTATAATGCTTTACACAAGTACACACGTACGATGAAAGCGTTCTGGTTGTATCTCAAATCTCCATACAATAAAATAAAATAATGAATATTGAATTAAATTATTTTTCTCATTTGCCGGTCAATGATCCTAGTCTTTTACTCCTGCTAATGATGTGAAAATGATATTTAACGGCGTGCCTCGGAACCAGCCTTCAATAAAACTGCCAAGATTGAGAAAATAGAGTAAAATGATGTAACATATATCGCTAATCACATGGATTCTGCCTGCAAAAATAATAAACCATACATACTTGCTGTTGTGTATTAGAGCTAATACACAACATCAAGTCTTGTTGTCTAAGAAATAAGAGTACGTTTCCATGGAGAAGGGCTTTATCTTTCTTGACCATTTGGAGAGATTGATTATTTCCAAGCTGGAATACACAAATAATTACATGCACTTGTAATTAAGAAGAAACGTCGCCATATTATTAGACAAATATTTGTTAACTGTTTTAATCGACCTGAACTGCGACGATTTTCTCATTAAAAAATGAATGTCACATTTTCAATAAGAAGGTAAATATGGTTCATGCGATTACTAAGATTTTTTTGATCATATAAAATATAAAACGAACAACAGGATGATAAGTAAACAATTAAGAATGTTATTAATGGTAAAAAATTCTGATTGAACGGAAAATGGAATTGACAGCTCATTAATTACACCTACGTTTTTTGTTTGAATTTTAGTGATTTCCCAATAATATCAACTGTTGTTTTTAATCAGGTAAAAAATAAAGTAAAAAACAACTATAAGGCTATATCAGAATTAGCTTTTATTAAATGATGAGTAAACTACTATACAAATATATAATAAATCTACAAAAATGCTAAAGACGGAGTTAGTAGATTGTAATGCAATATCACATTAACGATGACGACAGCTTACAACTTGTTAGTGGCTAACGTACATAAGTATAGCAACTGGAAAGCCACAATGACTTCCCAATTCGTGGGGAAAGGGGTTTAATGTATTGCGAGACAAGAATTTATTTTTCTTGCAACATTTAATGTGTGCGTTACACCCCATGAGCAGATATCATGAGCTAAAAAACAGTTTAATTATCACGGTTTTTTAAGGACCGTGTTATCTACCCACGCAGCATACAAATGCGCTGGAAAAATGGACTTACTTACATAGCATTTTTATGTAACGCAATCGAGTACCGAAAATTTTTGATAAGTTGTTTGAGTTCCTCTAATAGTGCGCTATAATAAAATGTCTTATAGAAGAGACTGATAAAAATAATATAACGTGAGTCATATCAATTTTATGGAGTTTATTGTATAAATAGCGTATGGCGGTCTTACTAATCGAGCATTTACAGTATTTTTCCCTCATAAGTACTGTGTTATTTATTTGTATTTCTTTATTGAATTTGATAAAATAATATTTGTGAAATAGGAAATAACATGATTTAGATATATGCACGGTGTGTAAATGTGGAATGAGGAATGAAGAGCATTTCACACCTTAATATTGTACAACGTGAACAAATAAAAGTGTGGTGTAGCAATGTCGATAGACTTTATAAAGTCTATCAAGGTACAGGTTTTTGGTACAGATTTTTGTTTTCTATCAACAGCTACAATTACACGTTATATATTACACCCAAGTCGATTTTACTAAGACCGAGTATCCTGACATCCTTTTCCATGTACCAACTCCGAGAAAATTTATCAAACGTTGACGCATTCATTCATAAGCTTGTATGTATGTATGTGCGTGAATGCTTGCTTTTTACTTATGCTTTCAAGATACATGAACTGACACAGAGCTCCAGAAACCAGAAACGGCAATCGATATCTATGCACAAAGCACAGTACGCTACAGCCTGTGTTTTGTATAAACTGTTACCTTCTCTGTTCCTTATTCCTTCCAGTTTTCCTCTTTCCAAAAAGCTTATGGATATAGAGGTACATCACCAGTAAAGCATTAAGCAATACAATATTAAGTTTCAATTTTGAAAAAATTTAAAAAAAATGCTTTGCCATAAAGACATTTTTAGAAGTTTTTTGAAAAACTTTTTTGCATAAAGCCGATTGCGGAAAGAAAGAGCTGGAGTAAAAATATTATAATATCATCATTTCTATGAGAGCTGGACAATCCACAAGCTACTTGTACATTTATAAAAACGATATTCTTATTTTCATAAAAATGTGTATTTTTTAAATACATTTTTTAATGCTAGTTCAATGACCAAGCAACGGCAAAAAAATCTTTTAGAACATACATGTTTTACAAGCTAAAAATTATGAATGAAATTCTTTTGATGCCACGAATAGGATGGAGGATGGATGTTTCAACTTTACATAGATAGTATTGAACGCAAGCCTTGTCCCGTTCGAATTCTATGTAGATATGCTTAAATATGAATTTAATGAAATCCTGCATAGCCTACTGTTATAATATTCATTTCCCTATCCATGATTTGCCTATTTCTTGAGTCGCATTGTATTTACATTTTACACATACGTATCTCCGTAAAATTTAAAATTGTGAAGGAAGCTGAGAAAAATTTGCAAAATCACAGTCAAACGCTCTTGCACAGATAATGAATATTGAAGGAATGTTTTCTTTCCATCGTTTGGCTTAACAAGAAATTTACAAAGTAGATATTACTAAAAGGATGTATTATAATGATGAAGAAATAGTTTCTTAACGGTGCTAAGCATCAAACATTCACACCAAAAGCCACTAGTTTGGTCACATGCTTGTTCTTTTACACTAAAAACTAATCTAATACGTCGGAATATTATTCGTTTTACTTACTTTTTAAGAAAAGGTATGTGTGACATGTTTTATCTTAAAAATCTTTCAATCCTTAATACCTTACTCAATAGAAAGGTTTGGAGTCATTATAAAGATTTTTCTCAAAAATCGACCTATCGAATATGTAAAAATATGAAGTGTAAAAATTTACATAAAGAAATTTTCCCCAGTACAACACACTCACTGAATAATAAAATTCAGCAAAAATGTTAGAAAATTTTGAACCTTACTTGAGTTATAAACAATTTTGTAATAATAGTAAGTGTAAAGGTCAAAGATGATTATAAAATTACCATTTATTCTAAATTAAGGTGAAAAGTTACCTGAAAGTCGGCTTGAATTTTGTTTCACCAAGTCACTGGCTTCATATTGTATTGATACACGACAAAACGTTTTTTAAACTGTCGACTCAGAAATCTCAAAAGGTACTAACAAAACGACAACTACTTGTACGTACTTTACCTATCTTTCGATTTAGACCCTGCTAACAACCAAATTTTACAGAAATTTAGGATTTTATTTAAAAAAGTGTCCTCCCTTTACTGGTCACCACTTGCCAAAATAAATGCTCAAGTTCAAAGTGAGAAAAGAAGAAACTGAACAAGTCACGGTTTTTACACATAAATGTGTATTTTTCCGGAGAAATACGATTAAAATTTAAACGGAATAACGGCACAAATACGAGATATCTGTTTAAAATGCTCGCTGATATGGATATGTATTGGGCAATATGTACAAAATTTAAAAGTTCAATGCCTATACATTATTACCAACCGTATAAAATAACGTTTGTCTATGAAAAAGGCACGCTTACAATGACTACAGACTGGTACTGGGATGAATTGTTGGATGCCAACTTCTTTTAACATCCTCCTCCTCATGCATTATTAGAAACATACATACATACACACCCATGCACACAACATAAGTACGTAACTACACACAAATCATTAATCCAAAGGATCTGAATTGTAAACATCTTACGTCGAATATTATGATTATCTATAATATCATCATTAACATCGTACGGCGGATATGTGATACATATATGCATGTACTTTGTACGTATACTGTAATGCATGATGTGTACGTGAAATTTTGTACAAAGAATGAAAATTATAGATATATAAGCATATATATCAATGTACTATCAAACAGCACCATATTGGAGCGCGTAACAAATAATATCTTCCACATCATTACGTTAACTGTTTCTATCATACTAAATGACCTCGTTGTTTGTCTTTGCTAATGGCTCATGGATTAATAATAATCATCTCGTCACCATATCCAGTATACAGTGTTAAAAAATAAACACGTTAAGAAAATCAATATACCACCGATTCATTTTTTCCCAGAACTGCAAACAGTAAAAAGAATGGAAAGGAGGAGGAGGAGAGGAATCATTATGAATTATGACTTATGACGGTGTAGATATAGATATTGTTAGGAAAGATTACAACAATAACTTCTTTATACATGGAGAGGTAGAGAACCCGTTATTCAAACAACATATTCAATATTTTGTATTTTGTACATTTTCTCTGAAAAGCAATAATATACTGTATCTATAATATTTATAGTTTCCGAATACTATTTTTCTTCCTGTATGAATCGCAAAAGTGTGGTGAATGATGAATGAACAGAAATTAGAAAAAATATTAAAATAAATTAAATAATATGACTTGAGAATGTTATATTCCATGTTTAGCACAGTTTGCACCATTATTTATAGGTGCCAGAGACTGAATTATCACAAATACATATTATCTCACGGTCAAATTGTAGAGTCGGGATCGGAACGCTGGATGTTTCAGTGCAAAACTGTTTCTCCATTTTCCTCAATGAAACTGAATGAAAAAGGAGGAGAATAGGAGCAGGGCGAAAGAGAGACAGAGAATCAGGCAGACAGACAGAAAGAGAGAGAGAGAGAGAGGTAGAAAAAGGCAATGCGTAGACTGCACACTTTACTTACGTAGGTGCCTACATCACAAGATATAGATTTTGTCTTATGCGTGCCCTATATTCAATCCATAAAACCTAGTTTTTCGTTCTACTACACCGTTGTTCACGTCAGACGCAGAGAATCTCTCCGATATACAATTCTTCCTGCAATGTACTATATAATATATAATAGAACTGTATACATAGTAATAAGCATTATATTGCAATGAACATACATACATATTATATACATTATCATAAAAGTGTATCTTGTACACATCTGTATAGTCTCTCTCATTTACTTATGATGAAAAGCTAAGGTATGGAATGAATGGAATAATATTTTTCACAATATGGACAGCGTTGAAACTATTCTAGTTAGAAACTAGAGCAGTGTGTTTATCATTTCATATTTTCCCTTTGTTTTTCTACCTGTGGTCAAGAGTAGCGTAGAGCCAACTTTAGTTAGTAAACATGGTGAAGGTCCAGTAAAGTCTAAAGGTCCAGATCGTCTCCAATCCAATATGCTTTTCTATTATCGTATAGTTTATTTGTAGGGAAAAAGTCAAAGTCGAAAGTCAGTCGGATGAATAAATAGAAAAGAAGATAGACAGAGGATTTTTACTCTATATTTAGTTGGTTGGCGGTTGGTGTACGATTGAAAAAATTGTGTCATTCATTCATTTGATCGTCATCCAGATGTATATAGGTAGAAAAGTGTAGCCAACTTCATAATATGTATGTATGTATGTATGTATGTATATGAGCCACACCGAGACAAGAGTGTAGAAATAGAGTAGATGGAATGGAATGGAGAAGGAAGGAGAAAGGAGTCAAGAGCAGAAGATATAACCATATACATATACATACTTACATATGTATATTGTGTATAGCTAGATAAAGGGAAATATTCAAAGTAAACAGAGATTTCCACTATATTCTCTCCATTTCATTCATATGCGTGAGTCTATGTATTCCATCTACGTACGCATGAAAGTGGATGGAAAAAGAGAAGAAAAGGAGAACGAGGAAGAAAGAGAAAGAGAAAGCACGACACGTGTATCTCTCTCTCTCTCCAACGTCACTGACGTCATCAGCAGCCCCATTCATTCATTGGTTTCATTCACAATATGCCCCATTCAAACCAAACCCGGGTTTCGAGTTCAGTTTCTCACTGGTGAGCATCCTACAACTACCTTCTCTGCGAGCAAAAACCTACCTAGAGAGACTTAGGAAAACCACTGTCGTCCCTTAGATAATGTCATAGTCAGCTCTATACATTATCATTGGGAGACTGTGGCCTCAGCCTTTCTAGTGTTAAGACATAGGACCAACTAGTTTTTCAAGGAAAAAACATCAAGAAACAAAAAACATTTTAATCAAGTCAAGTTTAAAAAATTTGAACAAGTTGCATATATTTAGACTTTGGAAAAAGTTCTACGATTTCGAGTTCTGCAATAATATACATACCACAAGAAAGTTCCATTGTTGTGCCTACTGTTACAGTGACTGATTGTGAGCGTGAGAAAAGTCCTGGCTGCATAGAGACGGAGAAAGAACAAGTGAAATATTCAGGAGGCAAACTAACGATCAGATCAGCTGATTCTACAGTATACTTCAAAAACACAGTTCTTCTGATTCTCCTTCAAAGCTTAGTTTCCTCGCATATTATATTATTTCCCTTTTCTCAAAAAACATTGTCGTGACAAGTGGCGTGAATCGGAGGACTGGAAGTTCAAAAAACCTTCCCGTACCTACGTTATTCTCCAATTTACGCAAGTTTCTTCTCATACATACGTATAAAAACAATCCGAAATAACGCTGGAAATTGTTGAATTGTTTTTACATAGTATCGTTTTAATTTCCTTGGAGCAACATACCCTAAGTAAAAAAATGGAAAGGTAAGTGTAAAAAATCGATATATTTGAGAGAATTTATTTATTTTTAGCTTTAAAAAAACATGACCTTTGAAATTAAAGTGACAAATAATTATTTTCAAAATAAAAGACGTTTTTAAAATCCCTGTTTGTCCATCAAACTTTTAGACAAAAGATGAATTTGCAAAAAAACATCAACTAGATTTTTTATCCTTTTTATTGCTACCAAAATTTTAATAGATTTCATACCAGAGTTTAAGGAAGAATATGATTAGGAAAATGTTCAAGGTTGTGGCTAAAGGAAAAATTTTACACCTTCTCTTATGTAATTTCCAGTGTTTTTTCTATTCAATTTCCACAGTAAATTTTTTCAGGAATGTCGTTTTCGGCTCCAGTTTGTTTTTCCACAGCCATATTTTCTTCGCTAAACTCCTACTAAATAAATAAAAATCTTCTACCAGTTAGTCAAAATAAATAAAATTCAAAACAGGATGCATGTGTGAATGAACGGTCTAGGACTAGAAAATTTCAGAGTGTTTTTATGTGTACATATTGTGCAGAAAGAATATTCCTTACTTTTGTATTATTTGCAACTTATCTACATTTTATATTGTTATTGCAAACGTAATCTAAAAATGTAATAATATATACCCTGCAAAGACACTGTGAACTTTGAACAAAATCCAACGCTAGGCCGAAGAGAAAGGAGACGGAAGCGTGAGGGAAGTGTCATGCATTCGTACACTGCTACACGCATTTGCACACACAAACACACACGCACGTATGTAGAATGAGAAAACATCTGACGATCTGCATGGTATAAAATTGGCGCCGTTTGTAAGAACGGCAACAGAAAACTGACAAAAACTTTTCGCATTATGAGGCCTATACATTCGTTTTGGTTTTTCATTCATAAATATCTGTACAAAACATACGGTGGACTAAATAATACATTATGATAGGTTTCTAATTCCTGCGCCTCCGTTAACTAATCTAATAGTATTATGGACAAACTAAATGTTGTATTACGCAAGAAATTACATTTGTTTTAAAGCATGTGTAGAGTTTTATACAATCTCAGTATGCATAATGTATACTCACACAATATCCAGAATCCAGATTCATAGTTTTTTTACAATTCAATGCTACAGTGGCCCTTTACCTACTTATAACAGTTTTTTCCTACTAGTCAAATGAAGCAAAACATAAGTTTTTCTTTTAAGTCAAAACCTCGTTCTACAGATAATTTATGAAATACTAAATTTACAATTTTTTTAGTTGTTTGAATAGAAAATGTCATCGACTATACTTGCTGTAAGACTTTTATTTAGATATTTTGACATTGAAAATGTGTAGAAAAATCAGTTGCATTCAACGAATGAATTTTATTGACGACAAGCACATTTAAAATATTGAGTTTTTAATTGTATGCATCTCTAGTGTATTAGAAATCGCGAACGCTTGGGGATGCCTAGTTTTGATTTTTTGTGAGCCAGGTTTAATTATCAACGTATTAACCAATATTTTGTTTTAACCTACCAACGATAGAAAAGGTAAAATTATTTTTATTATGAGATTATAGGATCTTTAAACCAATATCTAGTCTACATTTAGACTTTAGACTTTACATAAACTTTTGCCTTGTATACTGGTAGCATATTATGAATATGTATAATAAACAAAAAATAGAGTTCAAAACTCAGTGTCACTTTAAGCAGGCAAAGACAGTTATTGTAACCCTTTTATGCAACTATCTAACATTAATTTTATCAATATTATATTTTACTTTGTACCGAGAAACAGCTCCAGTTCCAATAACATTTACCTAGTCTAGACCTGTACAACATATCACATATGTTGTACATATTGTTATGTGTTTGAAGGCTGCTCTCATTCAGTCCGACGTTCGACAGAATATTTGCATCCTGATAACATAATTATTGACAAATCTCTTTTGATTTTAACATTGAGTGACATTTTATTGTGACAGATAAAATTTTGTACACAACAATGTTACTAAGAGCTTACTAAGTGCTCAAAGACAGAGTATTTACACTCTAACGGTGACAATTTATCCTTTAGATGCGTTGATTTAACATATAAAAAGTTACGTCTTTCAATTTTTTATAGCAACGTCTCATAAATCATTATTGATACAAATTATTAAAACAAAACTGCAAGAAGTCAATATAATGGGAAATTTTTGAAAAAAACCAGTCGTCTCTAAGCTTTTTAGTTGGTGATTGGAGTAATTAGTTAGAGGACTTGCAACGTTTGCTCGTTACTTAACAGATTAAGAAAAACATGCATGTTTACTAAATTTTACATTAGCTAAAGCGTTAAGTTGAACAGTGGCAAAAAACTTAAAATAAAAAGTAGGAAGTAGGGGAAAGAGAAATGGTACATAAGTGCACATGAAAAGGTTGAAAGAAAAAAGTCTTATTTGATTGTCAAGGCTGACTTTTTGGAGGAGAGGTCGAGAATGACGTTGACGGTGAGAGTTAGCAAGTGACTTGTCCTCATCAGCTCACAGGAATATATAATAAAACGCAAGAGCGAAAGTGAACGAGCGAGAGATAGATAGATAGATAGAAGGAAGAGCAAAAGCTAAAAGCAGACAGATATACATGCATGCACACACACACACACATACACGCATACGTACATACACGCACAGTACACACAAACACAGAAGCTTGAAGATGTAGAAAGTGAGAGAGAGTGAGAGAGACAGAGAGAGAGAGAAGGATCTCTCGGTTGTGACCGGGATTCTTCGGTAAGAACACGCGCTACTCGGAACGGACTCGCCCGATTTCCAGTAGTATGACGCAATGGAATCCCAATTTTTTGCCACCTCGCCAATAAGCCCCTTTTCTAAAAATAGAGTTGAAGCGTCTAATAATAATAACTGGGTTTTCTCACACAACCACGTGCAAAAACGGTTTTGGCCAATAATAATGTTGCCTCCGACCTCGATGCTTTGTCACTTTCGCCTTTTCTTCATCAACAAGGAATCAGAGGAACAAGGAGAAGAAGAATAAAAAGTTCATAGACATACGCACACATTTTTAAACCACATGCAATATAAATCATAATATTAGTAAGGAAAACAAAGGAATAATGTTTTAACTAATACCGTACTTCATTCACATACAATTCACAATGCTGAGAGACGTTACACACTCCTCTTCATATTCGTCTTCTCCGGCAAGCCAAAGCTTCAACACACATTGCGTAACTTTTTAACTCTTTTCCAACTCCGACTCCACACACCACACTACTTATTATTATGCTAAATGTATCCTTTTGTTATATTCTCATTTTTATGTTCTACCTTCGATCGACAATCGACACTAGTACGGCAGGGTGTAAAGTGTTGACGCTATCATAAAAATTATCAGGGCAATCATAACATACATACGCACACACAAGCTCAGAGCTATGACATTTTCGTCTGCACTCTTTACAGTTATTCCAGTATAATTTGCCTTCTCTCTCATTTCGTACTCTTTGCTTGTGCCAACAAATAAGTAACTGTGCGTATATATTTCCAAACAGGAAATAAAATGCGTCATAGCAGTACCATGAAAATAATTAATAAATAAACAGGCCCGTACAGATGTGTATGACTCAAAGTAGAAAATGTATAAAATGTGTTAGAGATCCTATGCATTCTTAAAAACTGGAAGAATTGGAAATTTCACTGATTCTTCTGGTGCGTATGCAGAACAATACAGGGCTGTCTCTCGTTGTATTGTACAATTTCCACCTCTGCCCCTCACAATAGTTGGAACCCACATTAGTCCAAACGAAATGAATTGAAAGAAAAGCAATCCTTGTTGGAGGAAGAAAGAAACACAGAGAGAGAATTAAAATTACAGTGAAAACCAGCGCAGTCATTAAAACTTCAATAAAAAAATATCTTTGGACTCTCAATATCAAATTACGACTTGCCATTAAGACGGTTGGTATGTACATATGCGTTGGAACAGTATACTGTAACGTAGATGGGGAAATACTTGCGGGAACTGACGCACTAAACTTTATCTATAATGGTCAAGGGTGCCCATGTCATGCCGTATGGTAGTTTGAATTTTTTAAATGTTCACTAAAATGATTCCAAGAATAGCGATATAAAATACATGCACGAGGAAGTTGAAAAAATAATACAATGTATAAGGTGTAATGAAAAAATTATTAGGCTTAATATATAATAAAGATAAAATATCTTTTACCTTCATGTTTGGACCTCAATATAACATAACACTTGCTTAAGAGCTTAATCCTAGATTACAAACTCTACTTTAATGTTTAACTGGTACTGCTCAAGAAATTCACGCATCTATTCTCGCAAGATATATCTTACTTACATATTGTGTAAAATTTCTGAATGACATTAGTTGTACAGTAAAATTTTAATTTTTTTTATAAATCATCTACAATTGCATGCAGTAAAGAATTCACATGGATAACAGGTAATAACTTAACTTAAATTAACAATAAATAGAGTTCGGATTAAGTATTGGTGTTCGAAAGCGCTCAGTGCGGAACAACACCTGGTATACATACAGTACACCGCATGAATGTTACAATTATTGCTAGCATTGTTAACAATAAACAATAGTACATGAGTAATGCACGGCAGACTAAAATAAGCAATTAAAATTCAACCATCAGCAAAGATGGGTGAAGTGAATGAAAACGCCAGCTTCTCCTCGCTTTAGCGTGCAAAATCATTGAGAAAGAAAAGGAAGGTCGAATGAATCCTGTTTATATTTTTACAAGTGGGAATTTGATAAAAGATGCTGTAATTGACGTCAGTGTTCGAATTCTTTATTCGCGTTTTGTATATTGTATAAAAGATATAGACAGAGAGAGAGAGAGAGTGCAAGAGAGAGAGAGATAAAGGGAAGGACGCGAATAGATATAATGTAGAATATACGAATTTTTGTCTACAAAGTCAACATCATATAATACACACACAAGTTACACAAAACTGGTGTACGGGGAAAGTTTCTACATATGTTTCTGCATGTATATTTGTGAATGTGTATGACGGGGATTCCAAGTTAGAGAGAGAAAGAGAGTTACGGTCAATGAGGAAGTACAGGATGAGTTGGTCATGTCCTTGGCAATAATCGGAGATTGACCTACTTTCCCCTAGTATATATGCAAGCTGTGAGGAAGAGAGAGAGAGAGCAAAAGGAGGAAGAGGAAGAGAAGGCAGAAGCGCATAGGGTACAAGCAGAGAGAGAGAGAGAGAGAGAGAAAGAGAACCAAGTCGGATGTTTCGCCTTGACTATATGCGTGTATAAGTGCGAGAGTGCGAGTGGCCTATATACGCATAAATATACGCATAGTGTGTGTATCCCTCGTCCTTTCTCTCTCACTCTCTCTGCGTTTGGCAAATTTTCGGGGTGACGTCGTCAGAACCTCGGAAATAGCGTCATACGAGACCACCATCCTCATACGAGGTCGGGTATGACGCCAATGACTTGGGGGTGGAGGACGAAGGAGGAGAAGCCAGAGAAAGAGAGAATGCATAGAAGAGATGCTGTATTTGGGGGGTTCGATGAACTTCGAGCTTCTTCTTTTCCTCTCTCTCTCTCTCTCGCTCTCTTTCTCTCTTACTCTCTTTCTCTCTCTCTACTTCTTCCTTGACCCAATTACTGGCAGTTGGCAACACCGCATGACCTTTTCCTTCCTCCCGTATAGCATCTACGCACACAGTTCTATGAATGATGGACTTTACACCAAAACTCGCACTGTTGACTCCTATGTCTTGTATATAGTGCCAGTATCCTGCTTATACAGTATACAGCTCTCTGTATTCTTCGTACTTGCTGCTATACCTGTACGCAGTTTTGTCTATATTTATTGCTGCTGTTTTACCTTCCCATCCTTTCTCCGCTTCCTCTTCCAATTCATAAGTACTTTCCACGTAGCCTCGCTTTCTCTTCCTAGCAGCAGTCTCTCTATCGTATAACAATTGATCTATGATAGAGTACATGGAGAAAAGTTCATGGAATGTTCCAGCCATTCATCTATTTGTAGAGTGAAATCAAGAAAAATTGAAGCTGGAAAAATTTCCCGTCTTCAGTAAACTAAATGTATTGAAAACCATAATTAAACATTGCTAAAATGCGACAAAGCCTACCTTCTTGTTCTAACATATACCAGCAACGATGTACCTTATTACTTATACTAATAATAGCCGTCTTAGGCCAACAAATACGTTTATTATTACAGGTTAGCATTCATGTTTCAAACTGTTTGAACAGTATGTATGGTGCAGCTGTAAATGAAAATAAGCATGTATTCCTTTTCTACTGAATTAAAGGTGTAGTCTTAAACTCTACATGCATACAAAACTGTAATAAGAAATTTCACGTTTAGAGGAATAATCCAAATATTCAGTAGCTGCTGTCGGGTATTTTAGTATGTGATTTTTATTTGATTTGATTAACTTTATTAAAGTGAAGGTCTCAGTTTCTGCACACTCTCAAAAAGAGGGTAATATTTTCTTCGAACAATGTTCATTTTTGTGTAAAAAATAATAACAATTGCAATCATTGATTGCTTTGATTTAATTTTTGTAATTTTGAAGTGCTAAAATATCATGTTACTGTGGTTTAAAACACTCTCGATGAAAAGGTAAAATGTAGTCATTAAATCTCATGGCTTGACTAGAAACATAACTTTGCTAAACATTTAGTAATGATGCTAGTAATGTTAATTTCTGTACAAGTACAGAAAATATAAACTACATCCACACCAAAAGTCATTAAAAATGGTACAGATAAATATTTAAAAAAATATGTTTCATGATTGTCACACGTCGTTCTATTTCCATCTATATCAAAGACTTTTTCGTACCACAAATATTTTCTAGAGAATAGCAAAAGACGTCAGCAGAAGTTATACATACAAAAACAATAATAAATGAAATGTGGAATGCTACTTACAATTATTTCCTAATTTTTCTTGTCAATATTATGTACCAGCAGCGTCGGTGGTTTTGTTGACTTTGGATTTGTTGTTACTAGCCAGATTCCACAATTATTTCACCATGTTCTCCATACATATACAGCGATGAAAAAATGACCATTCATTGTTTTGTGCTCATTATTATCATTCTTTCTTCTTTTTATACATTGGTCTATTTTTATCCTCAAAGTCCGAGAAGTGGAAAGTAGTCTTTTTGATTGCTTGAAGTCATGACGACGGCCATTGAGCTATACATAGATACTGGGCTGAGTACCTTCACTAGTGAGTCACTAGGTAGAAGATGGATGTACAATGTACAAGGTACAATATTCATTGGACATGTACTTACATCTATGCATACACTCATACAACATACAATGTATGTATTTAGAGAAAGTACGAAAGAGCATCCAAGTTTTGTGAATGAAATTTCTGGCTCAAGACACGTGTATTGATCCTCGCTGGAGAAATGAGACATACACGCACCATAGACGCACATACATACATACATACATACACGCAATACACAATATGTTTCTATATGGAGCATGTATAAGCAACTAGGGGGAGGAAGAGAAATGCGAATCCCCAACGTACTTACTTACGTATGTACTTACCTACTTACACGCACCCGACAGTCGACCAGCAGCTCGCTATCCATGAATGGCAAATGTACACGCCGTTCTACGCATCTGCACTTGTTCATTTCTGCCTGTGCGTTCGTCACCAATTTCTCCAGCAGAGAAAAAGTAGAGAAAACTTATATACATACATATGTACACAGAATATGGCATAAAAAATAAAGTGGAAGGTAGATACACCCGTTACGAAACATGTATACCAATGAGCTCAGTATGGCAAAAAGCAGAAATCTATGTATGTGTGGATTTGTCCCATATATGAAATTGTCTGAGTATGACGAAGACGTCCTACAGCAAAAAAAAAATTAAATACATAGATAGGTAGTCTTCTCGATCTTTTGTATGGTATAATAATACATTATACTACGATCTATATATAGGAATATAATAAATATGTAGCTATCTGTGTCTATTTGCAAATGTGCAGATTGTAGATAATAGCTCGTCCATATGAGTCACTATACATTATACATGTTGTATGATGCATGTATAGTCTGTATATTTAGGTATGGAATTTTATATCAGCACAGCCTGTATTTATATGTATGTATACGTAGAAACTTTCATGGTTTTAACCTATATTTGCGAGTGTATGCGTAAACACACACACACACACATACACACGCAGACATTATTTGGCTTACCTACTTCCCTATATATTCGGCTGTTTTTGCTACCAGTGGTTACGCACTTCGCTCCTCTCCATTTCTCTCTCTCTCTCTTTCTCTCTCGCTCCTTCTGTCTGTGGCTGTATTGTATTGTACTGTACTGTGCTGTGCTGTTTTGTATTTTAATAGGAATATCTACGTGCGTCGAACGTCAGCATGGCAGGGCATGCAGACGCACGCACATACATAAGAAGAAAAGTTGCCACACTGCACATTCAGGAAGAACATCTCTCGTCAGTTTCACGAAGTGAAAGAAGAGAACTCTTTCTCTCCTTTTCCTCTCTCTCTCTCTCTCTTGCTCTCTGTTTTGCTGATTCTCTGGCTGAGAGACTCAAATTTGTGTGAATGGAGAGGCTGTTGAGAGGCAAAGGCAGAGAGAGAAAGAGGATTTTCAATGGACAAAGTATAGTAGACAAACGCAACTTTCCAACTTTCATACATTCGTATACGTACTGTGCAGTATGTAAAATGTGCGTGCTCAAGTTATGATGCTCATATGCTCGCATATGTACATGGAGTCTCAAGTCTTACGTCCAACTCGAACTCAATTCTGACAATCTTTAGTGTTGTCGTTACGGTCTTGGGGTTTTTGTTGTCAGTCCGCCCTCCCGCCCGCACGTCATCAAGATCATCATCATCTAATATACATTTTTGCTGTATGTGAGTCTGCCTTGATATTATGTGTGTCATGCAGTACACAGTACACAGTAGACTACAGCACAGCACAGCATAGCACAGTACAGTAGATATTTTATTATGCGGTTCCATTTCCATGGCTCTCTCTCTCTCTCTCTTTCGCTGTCCTCGAAGAAGAGAAAGAGAGAAAGTAAGGATGATACTTTGCTTTCGTAGATTGTGACCATGTCCTCTATTAGTATCGTATTACTGGATATATGCTGTGCTGGCATTATCACGAATGGATGAATGAAAAGATAAATGAATGAATGGCTTCAATGTTACTTCATGAGACGGACATTAGACATTAGACTGAAATTATATAGGAAATATGCAAATACATACATACATAATACGTACATGCATCACTATATTGCTCATTATTACGGGTTATTATATTTATTATTACAATTTTTCTCCTTTTTCACCTATTCTTTTTTCCTTGCATGCTCTTTCATTTGTTTCTGAGTGAGGATAAAGGGAGGCATATTGTATTACCTAGTAATATGAGTGTTTTTATTGATTATTGATTTTTTTACCGTCTTGTAATTAAACTTTTTTTCACTATTTTGAATTTTAACTTGTGACTTGGCATTATTACTTAACATCTCAAATTCAGCCCACACCCTACAACATTAAAACTTTATTTAAGAGGAATAAAGCGTCATTTGCAATAAAAGTTGGCGTTTTTTCTTTGTCTTTTTAATTTTTTCGGTTGACGTCTGACGTCTTGCCTTTGTGGGCGAAATAAGTGATTTCCTGAGAATTTTAAAGTCAAAGAATAAAAAATCGAGTGCATTGAGTGTATTATGAAAGCATCAAAATTCAATAGATAGGTATGTACACAACATACATGATGAAATGGATAGAATTTTTTCCAGTTCCCAGTTTACTTGTGATTTTCTCCAAGGTGCGGTGTTTTATTTACTTGTCTCCTGCTTGGCCTTAAAAAATATGGAGAACTTTAAAAAACTCGACTTCCCGTTGTACTGGACATTTTGCTTGCGCATTCTTTTAGAAAAAAAGCTTGATTTGTGATCGATTCCTGCATTCGCTGATCTTGGCGGAATCTTGAAATTGTATCAAAACTGTGTAACTGCATTCATGGAGATACAATATACAGACAGGGATTGAGAGACAAATATTTGAAAACATTTCCAACTATCTCCAGATTTTTTCTCCAGATTCAAAAAGACTATAATATTATTATATAGTCTTTTTATAACTAACTTTAACTTTATAGACTAATTGTTTTAAAATTGACAAATGCCTATAAACGAATCAATTTGTCAATGTCAAGTGGTGCTTAGTTTATAATTTAAAAACTGAACGACAAAAAATTTAATGCAGTCAACAGATAACATGACCAGTTATAAAAGTTTACATACGGTAACGATCTCCGAATCAAGTAAATAAATGTATGTAAATAATAAAAAACAGAGTGTACTCTGGCATTTTTTCCCAGAACGATTAACTAACTAAACAACATTTCCCTGAAAAATGTCTACAGGATTAAGAATCAAGATGGAAGCGATTAAGCCTGGCATCAGAGATGACACTGAGTCAATCAAGGAACATGAAATATCATACACATATCAAGGGTTCTCCACCCACAAGAACTGATTGTATGTTACAGATCATACAAGATTGCTAGCAGTGTTTTATTTGTACAGGTTTTTTGGCACGTGGCTCTCAATGTTTGCGGGTGTGCCATTGCTGTTCCAGCTAGTATGTGTAATGTGTATGATATGCATATAATATGTATACCATACCTATAGGTACAGTAAGCCTCGAGTGTGTGATTCTAATAGGCATGTAAAATATTATATTATTATTGGGTAGTACGGTGTGACGTGTATGTATATAGAATGGGAAATGACCAGTCAATGAACAATGAGTGTAAGGCCTCCTTGGTTTGGCAATGGTTGTAGTTTTGTCTTTGTTTCCTATCATTTTTGAACCGACTCAAAATTGAACGTTGAGCGTTGGATGTATCCCTGCTCATATGGTATGCATACATATGTATTGGCTGTTGGCTTGACTTGGCTTTTGGAATCCCATTTTGAGGACTTGAGCTTCTTGTTTTTTATCATTGCGTGCTGTCACCAGTCCTACAGGATGACTTCATAAGGATTCATATTTTCCCCTGTCTTTCCTCCTACATTTTTCTCTCTCTA
The DNA here is from genome assembly GCA_034698285.1 of Sminthurinus bimaculatus. NCBI lineage: Eukaryota > Metazoa > Arthropoda > Collembola > Symphypleona > Katiannidae > Sminthurinus > Sminthurinus bimaculatus. The sequence continues at coordinate 9,612 of JAQIVE010000752.1, read as the reverse complement.
TATAATATTGTCTATCCTTCATTTTCCCAAACTTTTACTCTTTCTTCCAGGTCAACCCACTATACTCGATGAGTCCAGACGTGGACAAAATCCAATTAAAACATTGCCCAGAGTATAAATACGGCGAACAGAGACCGATTTCAATTTCCAGTACAAGTTCCTCTTGCTAGTGACATGAGTCAACCAATACCTGCTTGCTTGTTCCATTTATTGCTATTCTAGTCTATACATAATATGCCATCAGTCATCAAGAATTTACCTATACTAATTTACTTTGGAAATAGAAAAAACTTGGAATATTTTAAGAAAATTTTGTTGTTGTTGTTTTGTTTGCTACGCTGTTAAAGTTTCATTCAAGGATAAAAGGAAGAATCTGGACTTATATTTGTTGACAATGTTTTGATCCGTAACTAATACGTCATCTTTATATAACAGTTTGTTTTGCTCCGATCATACTCCTGAAAACATTCTTCTCAAAAATTAGGAATCGTGGTGAATCATTCCCTCTGGACAAAGATGGTTGCTGACGTTGTTTGTTATTGGTTATTGGACCGCTGGATTAAAAGTTTAAGTAACCCTGTGGTAAGCAATTTTTCCAGGCAAGTATAATAATCATATTTTATAAATAATTATTATATAAATTACACCAGATAAGGTTCATACATAATAGTGAAACAGAAGTAAGTGAGGATTATTTTTTATTTCTATTCAAGCGACCAATAAAAATGTTAATTTTAAGATTTTAAAATTCCACCATGAAGAGCAAGGAGCTGAGTCATTTAGGTTTTGATTTCGAGACTGTAACTTTTGGATATTCCATGTACATAATGAGACTCCATGTTATTATCCTGAAATAATCATGTGCACAGTTAAAATGTTGTTTGTCCTGAAATGACGTTGATTACCCACCATGTCGTTGATTTATTGACTCTAATTCCAGTTGAAACCTGAGTCCTGTTTCTGTCTCGTACTATTCTTTATTATTTGTGTGTGTGTGTGTGTGTGTGTATTTATTTATATGATAGTCGATAGCATACTGTTACAAAACGAAAACGAATGTAAGATAAAAGTTATTATTTTGTGCTTATCTACGCACAACTCCATACTATATAATCTATAATAAGTCAATATCTGTTAGTTGATTTTGTTAATGGTCAAGTTGGAGAAGAAATGAACTGTACAAAAATAATGACATGCTAGAGAGAGAGAGAGTAAGGCGACAGAATACTTCAGTTCCAGTTTCAAATAATATGCTTACATTGTCATTTATTTACTAATTTGAAATGGTTTTCTTTTACAATTTTCTTGTATTATTATTTATTATGTAATATGTAATCTTGGGCATCGTCATGAACGGAAAGCCGTAGGAAAATTGTAACTTGGGTCTAAAATGAAAACAAATGTCTAGAGAAAGGAATCTCAAAAATGAATGTGTATTTTCAATGAAATTATACAAGCTCTGTCAATAATGGGCTCCATAATGATTCTTACACATATTTCTAAATCTGTAATTAAGAAATCTTTGTTTCCTCAACATCAATAAGAGTACAGTATTTTGTGTAAAGTAACATTTACGTTTCAAAATATAAAGTAAATAGCTATAAGAGAAAGAAATGGGAGGTAAAACCAACAATTGTTTCTTAGATTGTCTATTGTCAGTACAAATGTCCTATGATGTCGTCAACTAAATCATCTAATTATATATACAAGATGGGAAGAATCGGAGGAGGCATGGCACGCCAACGGTAAAATGAAAATCCTGCACATACATACATATACACTGCTGGACAGAAGGAACGGAGAGCGAAAATATTTATGCGAAACGTTATCCAAAGGAGTTGCTGACACACGCTTTAAAGTGATTAATAATTCTTTGTGCGTGTGACAGCGATTCTTCTTGGCAATTTTAACGTAATTCAGCCCGATGAGCTATAAATATTTTTACACCCAATACACAAGCCATCAACAAGAAAAGCTGTTTTAACTACAAAATGCAAACTTCAACGCCAACTTTAACCTTTTATGGTCAACAGTCAATACAGTGTGTTTATGTAAACGGCGTAGTGTACTACAATATTAATTACACTTTGTTTTCCCTCATACCTTAAAGCTAAATAATTGATGTTTCTAAAATAGTTTCATCATTCTTATTTTTGTCGCAGTAAAATATGTACAAATTCAGTTAAGATATTCTAGTGCTGGACACATAGCACTCAGGAAGGAACAAACGATTGGAATTTACTAACTGTATTTAAAATTCCTGAAGCCGTGTATCCGATTTATCATAGCTTTACTTATTACTTATTTAGGTTACTTGACTTTCCATAAATGTACTGATATAATTGAGTAAGAATGTATTTTCCTGTCTAAAAATAAATAATTCAAGTAGGTTTTTCGCTTTTTCTGCTAAAATTTGTGAAGAGTTTGTAGAAAACTAATTTACTTAATTTTGATAAGACGTAAATGTAGGTACATAACACATATGTGTATATATATGTGCAATTGATTAAGATTTAGGATGGCAAGGGCTGATAAAAGAATAATGTTTCCAGTATACATTTAGGTTTGTATGTTTTCATTGGTTTAACGGGGTTTTATTTCTTCCTGGTAAATATTTTTTTTCTGAATGTAAACTTTTTGTACGAGTGTAAAAATCAAATATTATTTCATGTATGAATTAACCTTTCCTTAGGAAACTGTTCATAAAACAGTTGTACTATGAATAAAATATGATACTCATTCCTTCAAGTCGACTAATAGATATTGTAAAGTTTTTGTAATATATTTTCACCATTTTTCTTGCCGTATTTTTTCTGTGTCATTCGCTTCTATTCTCGCAAAAGAGAATTATTTATTGCTGAAAAACCGGGGTATGTAACGGTTATTGAGGACTTTTTCCACAAAGCAAAATAATTTAGAAAGCAAGGTAAGTATTACAATTCTTTACCAAATGTTTGGATTATTTACATATTATTCAGACGGCTTTGTTAGTGAAAAAAACGAAAAAGGAATACGAAAGTATTTTTTATGCATGCAGAAGCAAGGGGGACTTATTGAGAGCGTGTATGGCCTCTGATCAGACTAGCGAGAATACATAAAAGCAAAAGAGGGGAACCAGATAAAAGTAGTAAATGATGGGTTTGAGCTAAATCTAGGTTTTTTTTTGTTGAAGAGTGTTTTCCTGCACTTATATATTAATAAATATATATTTTACACGTAAAACATAGCATGCACAAAATACACATAATGTAACATGTAGCTTTTCTTTGTTCCTATATATTCTCTCATCAAAATGACAGTGTGGACGGACTAGATTCACTCACTCCTGTTGTCCATATCTCTCTATGTATAAGGTTTCATTCTAAATGGATTGTAATTTTTCCTCACATGCATAAAAAAGGATTCAGTTAGTATAATATAAGTGTGGGTGACACATAAACACATCTCTTTCCTTTTATATCTCTTTCCCTCTCTGTAACATGGAGTGAAAAAGTTCTCCTTTCGTCGACGCATAGTTTTTGGCTTGTGTAGTTCTTCCACATCATAACAATGGCTTCTTTGTCTTCCTCCCATGTATTGTATATGCTCTGGACGCTTCGTTTTCTTTATTCTACGTATTTTGTATAATAATATTCAATTCTGCATAAAACTTACACATTGTCGCACCTGACTTGACTTGGCTCATTCACCCTATCAAGGAAAACAACTCGAGTTCCAACTGTCATTATCATTGTATGACGTTTTGTATCCATAATATACTTTGCCTCCTTGTGGTCATGATAATTAAGAAAAGAAACTCGCAAAGTGTACCAAGACTAATTATTTCATTACTACAAAAGTTACGCGTCAAAAATCATGTTATACATAAGCGTCCAATATTAGCACTGCATACTGTATGTGCATCTAACTAAATGTGGGTAAAAATTCATATACATCAAGTGCACAAAATGTACACTTATATTTTTTATAGATTTCTGCGCCCATCATCATCCCTAATAATGGAGCAACATATTATTGCATATACGTAAAATATCAAATAATGGTTTTTACGTTTTAAAGATGAATTTTTGACCATTCTGGCCGTTTCTTCAATAGTAAATTCCTCATGCTTCCGTCTACAGCCCTGATTTCACGGATGGTAAATAAGGTAAATATGTTGTAAACTTTGGATTATTATGATGAAACCAGTTAAAAATACCAAGCGAATGTATTCACAATGCACAATGCAGACTTCAAAATCTACAGTATGCAACAGTTTCATCTATCGGCTCTTTAAACCCATGTATGATGAAATAATAAGCATCAGTAATTAATTATTATTACCCATCAACAAAACTCCACATTGTGAATTTTGCGTATCAGCTTGTCTGGCCGATAAGTGCTCGTCATGCAAATATTGTACGTATATATATGTATTTGATATGATGGTAGTCAGTCAGCCTACACACAGCATATTATCTGCTGTCATACGACTTTCAACTTGAAACTGTTGTGATTATTATTATTGTGTAAATATGTATCGGGCGTGAGCCATATAACTGACGTTTTGGTTCTAAGCAAGAACATGTTTTCATGCAGAACTATCAGCCACCGGGCACAATAATTAAACATTAGAGTGATTTTTGTATGTGTAAATTGATTTAACATTGTATTGTAATTTGATTTTTGTGGACGTGTGAAGATACACATCGGCTTCGCCTACAAAACTGCTGCACTATGATTTTGATGAAAGATATTCAAAATGTTACCTGAAAAGTTAAGTGTTGATTATGCATATCATATTTTACCCATCGAGACAATGTCATTTCATTGGCAAATTTCTGTGTATATTATACTACGTCTAATATCTTCACTCTATACCTTATATACACTGTTTCCTAGCTTCTACTAACAAGGTATGTCCAGAGGCTACATCAATATTTTTAAATATGAAAGACACATTTACTCTACAATTTGAGCTCTTTAAAAACAGCTTATAATATATAGCTTGATGATGAAAATACATAACTAGCTCATAATATTATGACTGTAGTCAATAAATAAAACGTGCTTTCATATGTGTAGCACATTGCATATGTATTTTATTTGTTAAAAAGCGTAGATATATCAGAGCTTTCGTGACTAAATAAAGTCGTTACAAAGGAATGATGACATTTTTACATATGCGTTAATTTTTAATGATTAAATATCATACCTATTAGCTCTATAGTTATGCTTGATTAAAATTAGACAGACGCTCTCAATGAACAATCGAGCTTAATTCTTAAAATCAATCCGTGGATTTTACGTTTTTAAACAGATTATTGCACATGACTTTAAATTATACTATTTCGCAATTGAAGGCTCGTGCATAATAGAAAATAAAAGTAGCAAATGAATTAAATTTCAAGCATTATAATTTGCATACATAATGATTCGTAATCATTGGGCGAGCATGATACTTTGACTTTTATACAACGACTAAAGGACAAAACGCTGCACGTGGAATGCTCATGCTTTTCACTATGCTTCAACATTAAAGACAAGTTAAATACGCGTTTATGTAAGATATACTTACATGCATTGTAACAACAACGCTCAATAAAAACGTACACAACAGGATTATAATTATTTTATAGTATATACTTGTATTTTACCATGCATACGATAAACAAGTATCAAATATGTTATGTCGACACAACTTGTTTCCAATCCCAGGAGTTTTCAGTGGAATAAGAAATACAAGCATACAAGGAAAAACTAGTCAATACTGTTACAAGAACCCGATTTTAAACTTGTACAAAGACGGGAGAGCTTAAAATAATAAAGTTTTATATCGAATAGTGTACATAGTGTATAGTGCATCCTATATCATCATACACCATAATCCCGCAAGCCATAATATGTATTGTGAAGGGTGCTATTGTAAACATGCATCCAAAGTGCATATAGATGCACATGTGATTCAAAAGGAAATGTACAAGAGAATAATGCCAGCAATCATGACTCACTTTCGTGAGGAAAGTGATTAAATAATCTAAGAATGTTTACACGTATGATATACTTTTTTAAAAATATTCCATTCTTCAGAATAAAAACGTTGGAGTATCTGAGAGAATATTAATACTTCCGATTTTACAAGCATTTCATTTTATTTCATAGGTTGTTTGCTAATATTTGCCTATATGAATTTATCCAGGAGTCTAAGAGCAGTGTATGCAGTAGTTATCTAAGTAAATTATGTACCAGTTCAATATTCAATATGATTATTTAACTCAGTATTTATTTTTCATCTATTATACAATACACGACTTTGACTTTTCCTTTTTTTGGCCAGCGTTGTGAGATTGGAATTGGAAATTGGAATGATTTTCTACGTTCTACATTTTATTTTCGAGAAAAGTACCATGGAAATGTGACTGGCAATGTTTTCGGGAAGTAAACTTTTCCCCTACTGCCTACTGCGTACAACTTTCTGCAACACAAAATCAATAACATCAAGTGAACGTGAATGCGAATAGACAGAAAGTCAGTACTTTTAGTAGGTAGAACACCAAAAAATGAGGACAAAATCTTGTAAATAAACGTCATTATTCAATTAGGTTATGAGGACCCATAATATTTCTCACTTTAGATTAGATTTGATCGTAGTTAAGTAAAAGTATGTAGTAAGTATACTTTTAGGTTCCTCTGCTCTTCTTCTTGTTCCTTGTTCACCTGTGGTTCCCCAGTTTTGGGAGTTGGAACCGTAGTTTTTTAATGTATTTTCTTCACAACATTGGTAGCAGTAACAAGGCTGAGGAAGTGTAGATGGAAATGGTGTTTGTGCAGTAAAATGACACTTTCCAAAGAATTATTAGATGACTGCTGTCATACAATAATAGATAATACCTAGTAAAGCTAGTTAACTTTACTGACAAAATCAACATAATAATATTCTTCTGCATAATATTATTTTCTTACATAACTGGGGTATACTGAGAGAGAGTGGGAGAAAAATGATGTCATGCTGGGTGAGGAAAGGCCCCTTCAAATACATGCTGGGAGGCCTAAGCAAACTCGGGGGAGAACCTACTACTTCTATCTCTTCAGCTTTTCAAGTGTTTGGTATATCAGTATTCCAAAGTGGTATTAGACACTGTAATGCATCGTCAGTGAACGTTCATACAGTGAAATTCAGTCCACAAAAATATTTAAACTCTCAACAATTATTACATCAACTACCATCATTTCAAATAAGAAGAATTTCAAGTTCCAGTTCCAACTATTTTTCAAAAACTACAACTACCAAAATGTCTGAGAACAACGGAAGCGCCTGTCGTCAAAATTACAGCGAGTCGAGTGAGGCTTTAGTAAACAAGCAAATCAACCTCGAGTTGTACGCCAGCTACGTCTACTTGTCAATTGTAAGATTTGTACAAAAATTCATATTTTTAAATAATACTTTATTTAACACATTATAAAATATCAAAAAACATTGTTGTCATTCATTTTTAAGTTTATCATAGCTACTACTTTAATCTTTAATGGTTGTCAACTATGCCTACTCTTTGAGTTTTGAGTTTGCCATCATGTTATTGTTGTCGTCGTTCTGTTGTTTCTTGTTGTTATCCATGTATTTTGTGTTTTGATTGTGTGAAAAGTATAGGCAAAAAATTGTGTGTAAATAATATTCAATACCTTAGTCACAAATTGACACGCAGAAAGAGATTCTATCTCCCCTCTGGCCTTGAAGTTTGAACAATGACAATGCTCTCTCTAAGTACAAACTGTTCATTGAACCCTTTTCTTGACTTAATTGAGGATTGAGGAATAATATAATAATATAATACTTAATATTATATGATACATCTTGAAGAAGAAGAAATTGTCCACATAACATAATTATCGTTGCTACAAACCAGTTCTTTGTCCAACCTTACCAAATAATACTATGAAAATATTATAATATACGTAGTAGTTTAGGATGAATGATAAAGGCTTCATTCATTTTCATTGTATCATCATCATCATATCCTGTGATATTGCGTATTTGTAAATCAATAGCTTTGAAATCTTTGTAACTTTTACAACATCATGTTAGGATAAATAATAAGTAGCTTGAAATTGTTTCATGTACAATTTAATGATTTGAAAATATGACATCATGACAGTTCTGTTAGGTTCCTCGTATTAAGTTGTATAAAATCGATAATATGTGACCCAATTATTCAAACTTTTGCAAATAATGATTACAAGCAGGATAGAAAAATATCTGGCAGCGGTATTACAATAATATACGCACAAGTGTAGGGATATTGCCTGGAGAAAATCTGAAGGGATCACGTGAAACCGAAAGTTCCAGTCCCTGCTTTTAGAGGGCATTTTGAAACAACGGATAAACCTTGTGTACGACGTAGAAGATAGAATAGAAGAATGTCATGATGTGTCATAATCGCTTTTCAAAACTCGGTGTCAAAATACCTAAAGGATGACAGTACAAAACAACAGTAATAATGCACACATGATACTTAAATCAAGGGACTGAAAACTATTTATAGTAGTAAATAATGTAAAAAAGAAAGCTATTTATTTAATTTAGGTTTTTCATTATTCATGATAATTATTTTATTTTATCACTTTTTATCTTTTCTTTTTAAAGTATTTAGATGTATACTGACTTTTGCTTATCAGCATTTTGGAAGAATATTATAGGAACCATAATATTGTAGTCCATTGATACCTACTAGATACAATAATAATATTATCGTTTCTAAATAATGACGAAGGTATGATCATGTGACTCACATAACGTATTTAAATACATATGTAAAGGGATAGAGAATGTGAGAAAAAGAGGTTGCCTACGATGGTCCGACTTGTATACTTATTCGAGCTATTTGTTATCGTTAAAATACATATACATTCACTTGTAATTTTCCAGAGGATGCATGTATTACATTACAACGGTTTTTATCTCTTGCCCTTTTCTTTCTCTATCTCTCACACATGTTTTTCAAGGGGTTTTTACCCCTGACGACTAATGCAGCAGACTATTGACATTTTAATGTCAATAGTTTTTTATACATTGTACACATTATAATAATAATATCAAGAATATTTGTTGTTACTTTACCCATGTACTTGCTCGCTTTTGGAAGTTAACAAAAAATGACTAACAACAGTAATGCTGAGCAAAATTCTGCTGTTGAACTCAAATTTTTGAGAATATACAGTACATAAAAATCTTTCCTCTGGCCAACTAAGTTTAGACACAACTCGAAATGATTGAATATTATTATTATTGTATCCACAGGTATATTATATAATATGGTTGTAAGGATTTCAGGCAACGATGATCACATTAAAATTAATTAATATTTTATACAACACTACAATAGTAAAGCTGTTATGATAAACGTTGTTTTTTTGTTACTATTTATAGGCATACTACTTTGACAGAGATGATGTGGCATTGGAAGGTTTCCATAAATTTTTCAAGAAGAACTCTGCCGAGGAGAATGAACACGCTCAAAAGCTGATGAAGTATCAGAATAGCAGGGGTGGACGTTTGGTCCTGCAATCAATTGCAAAGCCAACCACAGATGAATGGACTTCACCCCTTCACGCCATGAGTGCTGCTTTGGAGCTCGA
>JAQIVE010000751.1:0-32100 GCA_034698285.1 Sminthurinus bimaculatus | reverse complement strand
CATACATGATACATGCAAAACATTTAAATATACAATTTTAGAGCTCACACACCGGAAGTTGCAGAAGCTTTTGACGCACTCTATTTCCTGTACTTTGTCAATAATGATAGTGATACACATTATTTTATGCAGACATAATATGTATTTTAATATTAAAATTGTAACGGCATGAAGTAAAATCATAATAAATCCACCGTGGCAGAACGCCTTTTTTCATATAAAATAAAATACCACTATGAAAAGGCTCTTGAGATTTTTTATAGTTTTCTTTCTCATCAACTTGAGCTTCTTTGTTTCGTAAGTTTAGAATTTGTCCGCGTAAATTTTTAGAATTTTGGAGTCGAAAAAATAAATTAAATTACAATTGACTGAATGTCAATCTGTATTCGTTTAGGTGTAATTCCGTGGCGAGTCCATGTTGTGATATTAAGCTAAAGCCGGGACTTATTCCTGACAATTATGACGTCAGGGAATCGCCTTACGGTGAGTTATGGTGATAAATAAAATAAAATGATTTTTGATCCTGCAATTCTTAACAATAAAGTCTTAGTCTTGTTAATTTTAAGGGTCGAACACGAAAGTCGGCGTATCGATGACCATCACGAAAGTTCGGGGACTCAATGAAAAGGACAAGGTAAAAAATACAGAAGTGATGGTGTTCTAATTTATCATTACGTACTGTGAATGTATTCTTTTGTATGCACATTTGAAATTTTTATTGGGCATTAAGACGCTGACTATGGAGATCAATTACCGTTTGCACTGGACCGATCCGCGACTAGATACGGCAGGTCAAAATGTCAACGGAGAACCTTTCACTCGAATTCATCCGCAGCATTTTCATAGGATATGGCAGCCGGATCTTTTTCTTGGTTTTTATTCAATGTTTATTCAAATTAATGATTCGATTAAAATAAAATCATTCACAAATCCCGGTCTCTACCCCTTACACGTATGTATACGTAATTCTACACGTAAAAGCAGAAATTCGAGAAAAACCAGTGTGAACTCAGTGACAGATGATGGCATAACTTTGTAGAATTTAGGTCAAATTCTGAATCTTTGCATTGCGGAAGTTTTGTTTCGAACTTTTGATGCACTGTTCAGCAGAATTTTAAAAATATTAAAATTGCAGAGGACTTAACTTTGGTAAAGCACCTGAGTCTCAATCGGCCCCCTACCACCCTAAAAATTTTCCTGGGAAACATCGTTCGTTACTCAGCGAGGTGAGATAAAACTATTAGTAAATGCTTTAAAATGATCAAATTGTTGGAAACTAGGAATTTTCAAATTTAATCCAAGCTTAATGAAAAATTTCAACATTTGTCCTGTATGCAACATACAATAGACTGACGATTGAAACCGCCTGCACTATGGATTTTCGTCATCACCCTGTGGACATTGCTCGGTGTCCCATGGAGCTCAAGAGCTGTGAGTAATTAGTATGTATCTCAGATGTATATGCATTTGAATTTTTGAACTTTAAATTTTAGGTTCACTCTATTCTCAATCCAGACTTAGACAGCTCGCTAGTTTTGGAATGGTACAACTCGACTGATGCAAAACTGGAGCTGAAAAATGGTGGTCTTCCGGGATTCGACGTTTGGCTCCAGCCCAACAACTGCACCGACAGTTAGCTCATCTTTATTTCACAGTACTATAATATTATTTATACCGGTTTGAAAAATTTTACACGGTCAAACATGGAACATTCTTAACAAACAAAATATGGTAAAATGATAGCGACGCAGCACTGGCTCTGCTTTGACATCTTTCTTCAGCGTCACATGACTCATCAGCTCATGCAAATGTACTTGCCAACCTTCGTCTTCCTCCTGATATCTTGGTTAACCTTCCTCATCCCTTATGAACATGTAATCGAGCGTATTGGTACCGCCATGGTTGCACTCCTATCCCTCATGGTTATGCTCGACTCTTTAGGGTAAGATTTTTGAAATTTCAAGTAAAACGTCCAAGACACAAACGAACAAACGTTTTCATATGTTAGGGAAGCAGTTTCAAAAGTGACCCGATCCAGTGGCCTCCACATTTGGATGCTGACCTGCATTCTCTTCATTTTTCTGGCGCTTGTTGAAGCTCTTGTTGTTCTCAGGTACAAATCATTTCCAATCCATTGTTTTTCGTTAAACTTGCTTTTTATCCGTTGTATGTTGACCTGTCGTTTCCTTTGAATATGAATAATAGACTCCAAAGTATGGCCAAATCGTTGAAGGGAGAGCAAACAACTTCTAATGGAAGAACGATGGAAATATCAGACGTGGCCGACAAGGAAATGAAGGCCCACATAAGGGCACAATACCTGGAGGACATGGCGGACAAACTGGACTACTGGGCTGTGAGGGCCCTTCCTTGCGCTTTTGTCGTTTTTCAGGCCATTTACTGGCCATGGCTGCTTCAACGTCGAGTGTAACAATTTTAACTGATTGCTCATCATCATTATTTATTTCAGTTAATGTTGATTAAGTGTCCAAATATTCCTAATAAAACTGGCTGTGTATAAATGTGTGTAAACAGTAAATCAATCCAAAGACTTGCAATTATACTACTTACATGCGGAGCAAGTTGTTTCTCTTGAAAGAGTTCAATTAATCTGCTTCGATCGACTAAGTTAAGTTACAAACTGTTGAAATGTGTAATGCTTCCCGTTTTCCGTTCTTCATAATTGAATGAATTAAAGATGAAGGTGATAAAGTCTTGTTAACTTTTAATGAAAGTTCATTAAACCGATTAAAAGACGAAGTCAAGTTCATTCTTTAGTTAAATGATAGAACAAAAATTATATGACATTACACATTACACGCATAAATATGTACACTTGTCACGCAATACTTTCCATATACATTATACATACGCATTTGCTGCCTTTTATGCGCCTATAATAATTGGTACTTGTTGTTGTCAACGTTAATTTTCGCATCATTCCTTTGATTAATTTTGTACGGCACTACGAGGTAAAATTAATGTAAACTACACAGAAAAGATAAAAACGGAGGTTGGAAAAGTAAATTAAGACGAAATTTCCAAAACATTTCTATTCCGCGAAAACACTGTTTCAAGTGTCTAAGTTTGAAGTTCAAAAATACGTCTCATCCGCAGCCTCAACTGTTTTCAATGTGATTTTCTTTACCTTTTCCTCGTGCAATTTTTTATGAAATTAAAATATTCGCAAGGACCCTAGTATTCATATGTACTATATAGCATCAAGGGTTTTATTAGTAGAGCAGAAGCGACCACCTTTACCAATTTCTCATCAATATAAAAATCAAATGTTGATTTTCGATTATCAATGTTGCATAAAGCTGCATGTGTTGCATTTCGCAGTGTATTGTAAGCGATTTTTCAAGGCAAGGTTAAAAATTCTTGTCGTGACAATTTTTTGTTTACAAAACAAGTCAAGCTGGAGGAAACAGTTAATTTTCATAGGCAAATGTGTATGTATGGCATTCAAGCTATCTATCTATCTAATAACTAAATACTTCAAACAGTTTAAATTCCGAATTTCCATACATTCGTTCAAGGACAATACGAAGCAATAAGTATTATGTATTTACAAACATAACATGTACGCATATTACTTGTTGGGTGGGAAAACGTCACTTGTTACCCCTATAATACATATTATGTATGTTGCAAAATTCCAACACCACATGCAAAAATGCATATTACAATTATTAAATATACACGACCGTACGTGTACATACATTTGCAAATATATATGTATGTTGTATTTCTTAATATTTTATAACTAGAGATTACTTGTGGTTTGTGGTTCTGAAAACGAATTGAGATTGGACATGTGCAGACAAGGTATCACAGCAGTAAATGTATGTATGTATGTAGGTACACACTTATTACTGAAACTTCTGCGAGGGCAATTGACAGTTCTCCCAGAAAGTTCACGAATTTAAATCCATTTTCTCTGGGATGTAAAACTGTTATTGACATTTCGACTCCACAAAATTAGTCTACAAAAATGGAGGGGAAAGGGCACCAATTTTGTTTTCGTTGAAAATCCGTCCGCTCTTTCAAAATACTAAATATTATCAAGCATTTTCAAGAAAAATACAATTTCATTTACGAAACTCATTTTACGCTTGATTATCAACAGTAAGTATAAATTACATATATAAAGGTTACAAAGTAATTTCTTTAAATCGCCAATAATTTGAAACAGTTTCGTAACTCTTTAAATACGCCACGAACTAACTATTGAGTAAAATTGATACCGCCCAAAACTGAATGTGTTTTGAAGTTCAACAGTTGAACATTGATCAATGTGGCAAAAATTCTTTGTTCTTGTTATGATTATTTATTTAATTATGAGGGTCAGACAGACTTTTGCATTCTTGCACTGTTTCATTGTAGTTACATGCATATACATACATATTTGTACGAGAGTATAAGAATGAGTCATTATTATTATACTGTTTACATGGGGTTTTTGCAATTCCCCAATCCCCAATATTTTCAACAACAAAAACAATTCACAGTAATATAATGACTATTATAATTTGGGTAAAATATGCACATGCTTCGTCCACTCATGCATTTCATTCACTTTTTTCGCTTTTGCATCAGATTTTGTAGATGAGTCGTCTCAAGGTAACAAAACAGTAACACATTTAGAACATATGAGAGCGTACACGTACACTGTATACTGTATACCGTACACACTACACTTATGACTTATGAATATAATATAAGAAAAGGCAAGTGGCTTTTTACGTGTTACTCTGTTTGACTTGGTCAAGTCCAAGCAATTACCATCAACTTTGCTTAACATTTGTAAATTATATAATGATATAGTAAAGATATTATTATGTATTATGAACATGTGATGATAGATGAAATGGAATGGGATAAAAATGAGGGGGATAGATCACTAATGGTCAATGGTAAGCTTTGATACATTCATGCATTCTGATTATGATATGACAAAACTTCACTGATGACTGTGAGCTTTGCTCTGCGTGAACTAGAAATGATGCGTTTAAACGTGCATACGTACATACGTTCTGTGTACTGTACTGTACATGAGTTATGAATACAAAGTTCAGTAGTCATGTATGTACAGAATACAGAACATGTACGAAATTCCTATATGCACACTCATTCAACGTTAAAACTAAAAGGTACCTCTGTGACTTTAATATAATATAATACTATGCATGTATGCATTTTACATATAAATATGCACGTAGTTACAGTAGTGAGAGGAAGATCGATGATGGCGTTTGTTATATGATGATAAATATAATCATGTACATTATATAATAACATGTTACTGTGAGTACTGATGGACCGCTGGATGCTAACAAATCTCTAGCACTTTATCTACTTATCAGTCACTGTACACTGCTGTTATCAGTACTCAAGATTTGACTTGAGCGACGCTTCTTTTCATTTTTAACTTTTTTCGTGTTTTACACCAATTTTTATGTCGAGTTTCGGAACTTTTTAAAGTAAAAGCACACTTTTTTCTGGACAAAGTGGACCCCGCACAAAGATCTCGTGAGGATTGAAGGAAAAATAAAACAGTGGTGTTTTCTCATTCATAAAGTAGAAAATTATATATTAGCTAGTGTAATTTGTGTCTGTTTCTATTTCTATGTGTAAATGTCGCTTGACTTGAGTGTTTACATGTGGGTGCTTGTGTATTGTGTATCCGTGTAAAAAGTAAAGTTTTAGTTCATTAGTACTTTTCGTATAACCTAATGTGATATGTGATGTGATTTAATTGCCACTATACTATTTACTGGATTCGAGAGTTTTATCAGCGAAAAGTTTTATCGTCCTTGTACAAAGCAAACTAACAAGAAGGAATCAGACAAGGCTCTAGCTATAGCTACGTAAACCCGTGTATACATAATACATAATTGATAATAATATATTGTTAATAACACTACTGCCATTTCCAGTGCAAGGTATATCGCTAGAGTTGAAGAATAACCGCAGCTTATCACTCGATACAGTGCCAAATGGCAGATAACAAGGAAAAAATTAAAGCATAACAATTTTTGCTGTTTTTTAAATGCAGTGTAAAAGTCTTCAAGTAGTTCTTGTGCCAGTTTGTTGACTGGGGATTAATAATTTGATTTGAATGCGACAAGTTCCTTTTGTTTGTAATATAAAATTGTTAAAAAACAGCGACAGCGACCCATAATTTGAGTTCTCAATTCTCATCAGTTTTTCAGGCCATTCGATTTCAAATTAAGAAATATAGCGTGCGCGTGATTTATTTTTGAAAAATATTTCGGTCCTACACCACTTGAACTATTTTCATCATGTCATTTGCCCTTACTGAAAAAGAAAAGGAGGCTTTGTTAAAGGTAGGCATACTAATCAATATTGTACTTATTTACATAAGATATAAAACTGAGGCTTTTCAAAAATTTAAAGCTACTGTGTAAAACACATTTAAACTATCGTTTTTAACTTTGAATATTTAAACTGATATCCTCAAAATGTCAGAGGAGAGTTTACTTTCATGCGCAATGTAAAAATGCCATGCTAAGGGTAAAGTCTTAAAAACTGTTGCATAAAATAAAAAAATTGATTTTTTCCAGTTTCGCGAAAGGATCGATGAGTTGAAGCTAAATGATTTTCAAAAACAGGATCACTATTTAATCCGGTGGCTGAGAGGTTAGCTTTATTACTTTCAGATAAATTTAATAACTTGTGCATCATGATGCGAGCAGTGTAGCAAAACCACTGCTCAAATTGTACAAATAATTTCATGCGATTTTATTTTATTTGAATATTAGCTCGTGAACTGAACATTGAGAATGCCTTCCAAATGCTAAAGAAGGTACGAATTTTTTTATCATATAAATTATTTCAATTTTCAACCAATGGATAAATGTCAAGTGCATACCTAAATAGTTGAGCTTAACGTTTGTATTCATCCGGTTTCATTTTTCCCTCCAGAGTATAGAATGGAGGAAGGAAAATGACGTAGACGTAATCTTAACCCAGTGGAAAGTTCCGACTGAAATGATAGAAGCCTTACCTTACAAAGTTAGTGGGAGAGACAATGACGGCTGCTTCATCTTTGTTTGTCCGACGGGCTATTGGGATATTAGGGACTTGTGTGACAGAGGCTACAAAGAAAAGATTGTTAAAAGTACGGCACATTTCCTGGAAATGATTGAAGAGTTTAACCGCGTTGCTACAAAGGTAAGTAGCAAACATTAAGTTGTGCATGTACAATGTACATACAGTATACACGTAAATATCATTGTTGTTTAAAAAACTCATTTAATTTTTCATGCGCTTGTATTAAAGGAAGGTGGAAAACCCATAACTCAGATGTTGATGATTAACGACATGGAAGGCTATTCAATGCGGCAGCTGCTGTCCAGTGACGGTAAAAAAACCATTTTAGCTATTTTATATTAAACCAATTTGTCTACAGTTTTAGAACATGATTTTGACATAATTTAACTAAATTCTTTCCGATTTGTTTTCCAGTTCGAGAATCCAACATAGACACAATGAAGGTAACTGTTTGAACAGAGAAAACTAGTGAACTAAGTTTTAAATTCAGTTTATGCATATTGACCTTGTCATCCCTCTTTTATTTCTTTTAGGTTCTTGAAGCCAACTTTCCTGAGATATTAAACCGCTCCATCGTAGTCAATGGTACAAAATCTTAAGCTTTTCTGAACTTTTAAAATTCAAAATGTATTATGTAACATTTTTAGTGTACACACTAGAAAGGAATAATAAACAGTTGAACATAATTAAAATTTTCGTTTTTCTGTTTTCAGCCCCAAAAGTATTTACCATATTATTCAACCTAATTAAGCCAATCTTGAGCGCTCGAACTCTTTCCAAGGTCAGTATTTATGACTCGAACCGTGATAAATGGGTGGCGGCATTATTGAACGGCGTAAATCCGGATGAACTTCCGGCCTATTATGGTGGAACCAATACTTCATGCCCGAATCACCTGGTGGAACACGGCTACCATGTTTTACCCCGCGGGCCTGAACTTCCCGCCGATTTACTCAAACCTGTTACCGTCCCTGCCGGACAGACTGTAGAAGTTCCTTTTGTGGTTGATACAGCTGGAACAACCTTAAGGTAAATATTGAGTCCTTTTATTCTTTTATAATGAAAAGTAAACATTTTGTTATGAATAGATGTCACAAGATGATAGATGTATAAAATAACTATGTTTATTATCTTGTTTGCTTTTCAGTTGGAATTTCAAAACCGAGGAATACGATATAGGCTTTAGATTCCTGTATGAAGACTCGGTCGTATATTCTTCGCCAAGAGCTGATTCGCACAAATTCACAATGAAAGGAATCCATGTTTGTGAGAAACCTGGAAAGTACACATTAGTCTTTGACAATAAATACTCAAAGATGCGAGGAAAAACTGTACATTATTATGTTAGTACCAAAAAGGCAAACAATAATGACGACTGATAAGCAGCTAATTAAGTAATATACAATGTAAAAATATGAACGTATGAACGCAACCAGAAAATTTTCTTAGCTCGCAACTGTAACCGAAATAATGAAACCAACTTTGCGGGTACAAAATTGTTCATTTTTTAAAAATTTTAGAAAGACACGCTTGAGAACCAAAAATTAGTTTATGATTAAACAAATGAAGTACCTACAATACATTACACCGTGTGTATGTATGTACAATGTATATTGTACAAGTTTATCAGCAGAGAAATCGCTATTTTTTAAAACAG
The DNA here is from genome assembly GCA_034698285.1 of Sminthurinus bimaculatus. Classification (NCBI taxonomy): domain Eukaryota; kingdom Metazoa; phylum Arthropoda; class Collembola; order Symphypleona; family Katiannidae; genus Sminthurinus; species Sminthurinus bimaculatus. The sequence goes on along the minus strand of JAQIVE010000751.1, from coordinate 23,366 downwards.
TTTTAGCAGGATGCAGTAATTTTAGAAACGAAACAAAACTTCTTTCCCTTGTATGTAAAATGTACAATGTTATACATTTATCAATGCATTGCTGGTGGTTTTATATAATATATGCACTAAATACGAAATTTGGACAAAACAAATCGCAAAATTCCATTAAATAAAACCATGTACACTGATACACGAACTCTTATTAAGTTTCCTCATTTATTCATTTTACATTACATTTTACAGTTCTTTGCGATGAATTTAACAACAGTCTTTCCTAAAAATGTAATTATGCATTAAGGAACAGGAAAAACAAGCATTTTTGGTGAGAATATAAAAGATATCGGCATTAAATCTTTCATTCGACTTTTATAATTTATAACATCGATGGTACAGGCAAGAAGTCTACTAAAGTTCCTTTATTTGCTTATGTGTAATAAATTATTATCCACCCATAACATATGAATATATAATATTACTTTCCCGAAGTAGAAAATTATTTGTGTTTTTGCGTCTCAAACAGAGTAAAGAAAAGGACTAGCGCGATTTTTCCGCATTACACAAATTTAAGTCGTATAAACAAAAAAGAGAAAAAGAAGGTAGACAATAAATAAATAGATTATAAACAAGAGCAATTTGCTCCAGCGAAACTCCCAATTTCCTGGAAATAAAAAGTCGCTCTTCCAGATCTTGATGGGGATGACCTTGACAGGGGCTTCGATAGTGATGGCTCCATCGGGGGTCAAAAACGATTTGGCCTCTTTCATGTCAACATTTTGTGGCAATGTGATTTTCCTCCACACTTCTTTGTAGAGTCGAAGCGACCCATCCTCCAATTTCTTCTCCTTCTTGGCATTGATAGTCACCGTGTGATCCTTCATTGATACACTAACGTCGTTCGGCTCCAGTTCTCGACCCAGAGGAACCTTCATCAAGTATTTGTTGTGGGTTTTCTTTGAATCCAAATCCTCAGATGCAACTTCCGTGTGCACCGGAAGGGGGTATAAAGTTTCTTTGGCGTTGTGATCACTTCCATACAAGTGACTGCCCGTGTCGTCTTCATCGTCCCAGAGTGGATGGATTTGTTCCCTTTGACGATACCGCCGAGGAAAGACGATAAGCCTTCGAGGAGGTAGTCGGTACTCGGGGTCAGTTCTTTTTAGTTTGCTCATTTTTCTGTTTGTCTAAATAAATTGAGCAAAAATTCACAGCTTTTGATTAAATTCAAGAAATCCTCCAGTTTATTAAAATTATAGCAAGTGCTGAAACTGATATTACGAATTTAAATAGATGCTACCAACCTTTTTTCCTTTTGATATACGTGGAGACTACACCAAAGAACAAGTGTACAAACACAAATGCAAAAACGAATATTGCTGGATATACGAGTCAAAAAAGTGCGTATAAACACGTAGACGTCCGATGGAATACTGTGCTGTATAGTGTGCGAGTTCATGTGTTTTTAGCGTGGGACAGACTGCAAAAGGGGAATCTCTCATTTTCTGGAATGGAGTGGAACGTTCTACTGCGGAGTTTCCTTCCTTTGTAATTCTCCTCTGCTGTATGCGCGCATAATCGTGTACTTTGTGCATCTTACCATTGTAAGGTATATAAGCGTATACTTGACAAAGCCTGATAGAGAAACGTTGTGTATGCCGCATAAAAGTTTCCCTTTGGTTCTGGAAGCTGTATCACTTCCATGCTTACATATACCTTGATATTTTTCATCTTTGAGACCCTGAATGTATCACGGTGTTAAATCAAACTTTGACCAGCATGCTAAAAATGGTTTTAAGAATGCTACTTTGAATATTTAAGGGGTTTTGGTCATAAAAAACTCATTTTGTTTTGTATTTATTTTTGAAAATTAGTTCTGCTTGAATTCTCGAAAAAAAAAATTAACAATGTTCAGGTAGACCTTAAAAAAGCATTATGTTTATTATGTATGCATAATATATAATTTTTTCATTATTTATTAATTCTATTCGTCAACACACGATATTTCAAAACCTCTCTTGGTAATACTGTAGTCCGAGCAAAATATACACAAGAAAGGGTAAGGTGACCTCAGGATTGTCGTTCCAGTGCTATCTCCACATGCTCTGTTAAATTAAATCCAGGAAAAGTCAGTATTTTATATACAACAGGAAGAAAGTAACCAGTTAACTCATTTAAATTCATAACTTTTGACTTTTTATTCTGACTTACGTCATAACTCCGGTGCCGCCTTGACGACCTTCTAAAGTGTAAGTGTTCATACGGTCGTACTCACAACCACTAGATGATTCAATACTGTAATAGTCAAAGTACAGCTTGTTGCTTCTTGTTGGCATTCCACGCGGGTCAAATATAGCACCAGCTTGGGCGTTATCTGGATAGTTGGACGATCCGTCATTTGGAAACTTCCAGGTGCCGCCTGATTCTTTCCAGTGATGGATTGTCGCTGCATTGCTTACAGAGTCTTGTGGGGAATATCCTGTTATTCTAAATCCCGTCCCATTGTTGACCGAATTTGAGGTGAACATCAATACCATGAGTGAGAAGTCGTAGCAAATTGTGTATCCAACATCAGATCGATATCTATATAAGAATAAAGTAAATGTCACTGGTGAAGTCCATATCCCGTAATTATGTCTTGTAAATAGTACTTAATACACTGCTACAATTTTTTTTCCCCAAACTCTTACATTTGATCCACATAAGCTTGACACAAGGAATTCCAGCCATAGACAGTGATACCATCGTCATCCTCCGGACATCCTAGTATTTCGACCTTAATGCAAATTCGCTGGAAAGCAGGCCTTATAGTCCAGAGGCAACGCTCGTTATCGCCGTAGGTTTCCCCAACTTTGTATTCAACTAAAGTCCGAAGACTGCTGCCTACCTCGACTGTTCCACCACAAGGGTCTTCTGTGATATCTACATTTAGATTTAAACACAAATAAGTATATTTTTCATGATGCTTATTCATAATTTTTCACAATAACTGAATTTTTACAAAAAGTTCTTTATCGTGCTTTGTTTAAATACTTTGAACTGGAGGGCAAGTTGGAGGTGGAGGTGGTACTGGGGTTGTCGTAGTTGGCGGTGGTGTAACTGGCGGTGGTGGTATCGAAGTCCAGCTGATGGCATTGTGACTACTTGGAGATCGATTTTTTCTCGCCCAAATGACACCAATAATTTGAGAAGAAAGGCCTGAAATGGTCTGGAAACGTTGTTCACAGCCACAGTAACTGTATATTCAAAGATTTTAAAAATCATAAAAACAGAACTTTTGAATTGATTTTTTTTGCATTTTTGCCATTGACGAGCTTTTTCTTGGAATAAAAAAGTTGCTGTTTTTAAATAGATTCTATGTAAAATATTATTTGTTTGCAAACTTCAGGACTTATCAATGTAGTTTTTATTTAGATATGTAATTTTTATCACCTGTACTTTAGTAGGAGAGTTCCACATGGTAAAATCTCATAGACAGCATTGAAGTAGTTATCACACAAGTTGGTTTCATAAGATTCACACACTGCGTGCCCGTGATTAATGGTCACATTGACTTTTTCATTGCAGGGACGATTAACTGCCCAAATCATGGTTTCCTTATCGTGGCTTACGTCATGTTTAAGATTCCCTTCCGGAATGTTGAAATAATTTACGACTGCTGAAGATTCTGATCCCACCGCAGTCGTCGGGTTCCAGCTAAAGCTTACCTGGGGTTGTTCAACAGTGACTACCGAATCGTTGTTGCAGGTTAAAACGATAATGACAGAAGAACCAAAAGTTTGAGCTTGACCAATATTTGAACTTGTGAATCTAAAATAATTAAACAGCAAAGGCATCAGTATCCACCTTTATATCTCTTTCTGTGTTCAATAAATCTGTTTAAATATGTTTTTATGACGTATGTATTTGTATTTTTACACTATTGAAGGTTCCCATGTTTTGTTCGAAACGTTGTTCAATGAGTTTCCATGTTCTTCAAAGGAATACAAGGTAAGAGTGAGGTTCGGACTGAGGTCAATTAGTGTCAAATTTGATTGGCTGCTGCTCTCAGGTTTTATGATCCAAAAACACAAATTGGGCTGGTCGTCATTGAGGGGAAAGTTAGTTGAGTGAGAACTAAGATCAAACGCTCCAGAACTAGATTCCAAAACTCCGCCGCAGACTTCGGGGGAGGTAGCTGAAATTAAATGACAACATCAATAATTAATAATTTATATCAACTCTGAAGGATTGATGACAAATATTTATTATCAAATTACATTTAAAAGCAAATGACTAGAATTGAGACTACAGTGTAGAGGTTCAAAAATGTTAAACCTTGATTGAGTTTTAGTATTGAGAAACTGAATAAAAGGAGTGTGTAGAATTGAAATGATTTCATTGTTATAAATTCCTTAAAAAAACTATTGGCTTTTGAACTTTTTCTTGAACACTTTGATTATTACCTTGAGCTTAACAAGTAACCAGGCCTGTCCATTTTCCGTCCTATAAGTAGGGATTGATTTATTGTCTGACTCCGCGAAATTTTATGCACAAATAAATTTGTTTTGTCTGAATTGGGAAATATTTTCTCCAAAATTCAGACGCAAAGGAGAGACGGGAAATGTTTGTAACTTTATTCACGCCTTTTGATAAAACTAAAATGCAACTGTGTCAGATTTTCCATGCAAAGTAAAGTAAATAAAAACATGAGTGATCAAAAAAATGCTAATGTTATTGTATACCATTTTAGTATAGGAACTTCAACTGAATCAATAATACACACACATATCATCTGTACATTTTAAATTGATAGCTAATCGATTGAGAGTTCCAACATTGCGAATTACAAACAACCAGCAGATAACAAAAACCGATTAGAAGAAAATGGTAATGTAATGACAAAGCTAGAAAAACGCTTACATTTGCAGTCGCGTTTATGTATTGCCAAGTTGCTGTGATTTGTGCATTGCGAAAGAGTGAAACTCTTTTTGCATCAAAACACCTAAAAATAGGCGACATTGAAAACAAAATAAAAATAAAAACAAACTCCACGTATGTATTTGTAATTAGGCAAACAGTATGCAATCATTTTCCGCATTTGAAGAAACTCGTTGAGACTACTTTACTGAACTATTTATCAAGTAATTAGTAGTCCTAGGAAAGACAGATCTTCAGTTTCTACTGATACAGTATATACAAAACAGAGATCGATGCAACTGCAAAATGTAGGTCACTCATGATGGTTTGGATGACTTCATCGTAGTAAATTTTCAAGTTCAACTGATTGGAAATTCCTACAACTGGCAATTAGCATGTATTATTGTATTTATTTTTTAACCGTTATTTTCTTGGTAAAAACATTTGCGCTTTCTATTTCTAATTTCTAGCTTTTTTGAAGGAGAAAGAATTGGCTTTGGCCTACAGTAACAAAAAATATTTCTGCGAATTTGTAAACACGGAAAATGCACTGAAGGACGTGTGACTCATTTTCAGTGGCCAGACTTTTGTTTCCTATGAAGGGCGAATGGGCAAAAACTCTGCAGAATGTTTTTCTATAAAACTCTCTGAGATTTTATGCGATGCCACATTCAAACACCACATATTTACAGATTTACTCACGCAAAAAAAGTTTGCAGCAGAAATTTTACTCAATTTTTTTTCTGCAAATACCAAAAAGGGACACCAGTAATGCAGTCGCTCACAGTAAGCTCTTTTTATCCAGTAAAAAATTTCTTCTAACTTTTGACTTCATACAAACATAATTGCTATTTATTTTACTAACATCAATCTCTCGGATTCAGGTCGTACTTTTCTCCTTCATCGCCAGTGCTGTCACATTATGGATTATGAGCAGCATTAGTTGCACTGCAGCTATGCCCTTTGGCACAGAAAACTACTATTATCCAGAAAATTATCCGTGGCCAGACTTTCTCCGATCTCAGCTGGACAATTCTAACTTAAGGTACTTTTAATCCTTACAAGTGAAGTGAGGAAAAACTTTAACCGCTATAATTTAGCCGGAGGTAGTTAACGAGATACATTATAAAATTACTTTTACAGAGAAGCAAGAATGTGGGCTCCGTGGACTTATGCATCTGCATCCGGGCGTGGACGATTTAATGTCGGCTATTAAATGAAAGTCAAAATTATTTATTTTTTTTGTACAAAATATTATTTTTTTAAATAAACAATTAACTCAACATAACCATCGATAATGATAAATAATAACGCGACAAGTTGCGAACTTATTGCTTTGTCATATTATAAATACCTAGTGAAAAATTCATTCATTCACCTTAATAGTTAGTTAGCATAATCTTTCTTCTCTCATTTCAATTTTAATCTGCTAAGTGATAACAAGTTTGTTAATGACCAAGTTGAGAGAATCGCATGTATTGTAACAATAATATGTCTGTAAAATATTGTCATTGTGCTTATGTTACTGTACATATGTACTGCCTCATCATTCACACCATGTGTGGCTTACGTGTAAGGTTTTGTCTATATTAGATAAGCTGTGTATGTCTTTGCATACAGTGTAAACAATTGCCGAAGTACTGAAGCATTGTAGATAAGAATAAATAATTAGAACGTCGGCAAAATCAGCAAACAATCTTAAGTAAACTTTTTATACGAATTCGGCGGAGCATAAAAATTTTGCACCTTCAAATTAGCTAATGAATTTGCAAACTAGGGAACAATTAGAAGTGGACTTCCCGTTTGATGTCTTTTTTCTGTAGAACTGTGAAAAAAATACAAATACAAAACTACTGCTAAATATTTGATTTTAGTGTACAATTAAAAATTTAAGTACATTCAACAATGTTTCAATTGCCGAAGAAAGTAGCATACGGAATAAATAAACCCGCAGTAAAAACAATAATCCAGGAAGATTTTCCGCTTCCGGACAGTAATAAAAATAAAAATATAGATCTTCTTGTTGAGGTCACACGATGGCCTCGCGGAGTAGCTGCCTACCTGGGTTTTTGGCCCTTTTTCATCGACGAGAAAGATGGTAATAATTACCTAAAATTTTCGTGGACTAGCTGTCCCTCCTTCGCCTCCATTGTTGTTTTCTTGATTTTCTTCTGCAATTTCTACACAATTTGCTTTTATGGCAAGGAATTGTTTTCATTGTATTCATTCGTGACTCCCATGGAACACTTGGGCTACTCACTGGTCGGCTGGATTACTTCCGTGTCAATCATGTACATATTGAGGAACAATGTAAAAAGTCGTAAGGAAATAATGGGTTTGTGGAAGAGCATGGAGGACATTAGCCATGAATTTTCTCCATGGATCAATTCATGTTGTGATGTACAAAATGACGAAAACGGCATGGATGACAATGAAGATGTTAAAAAGGAGTACCAAAAATGGGTTCAGGATCTACGGAGATTTTTCAAAATACTTTGTATTACCATTCTGTTCAACTCAATGCTCTACGGCATCGTTTCAAGCACCCCTCAAGTTCAAGGTCTTCTTGAACTTTTCCCCTTGCCCAAGGCCCTTTACTACTCCTCCGTGATTGTATCCTGGGCTTATCTTACCCTGTTTCAGACGGTTTACTTTGCCGTGCTCATCAGTCTTATCACCGTGATCGGACTCTGTTTCAAGATCATGACGAGGCAAGTCAGTCACGAGTTGGGCCACTTTAGCTTTGGGAATTCTGTGGGAAAGGGTGAGGTGAAAATTATTTCGAGGAACGAGTTATTAAATGGGAAGTTATTTGCTCCTGTCAATACTTTCCCTAAGAAAAGAGATGAGGGAGAGGCAGAAAAGAAAGTACTCTTTTATTTGAGACTTTCGGATGATTTGGAGATGGTTATCGAGGAATTTAACCGGATTATGAAGACTCAGTTGATTATCATCAGTTTGTATGCTGCTATACCGATGGTATTTTCTGTCTTTTTTGTCCTTATTTCTATGAGGCGCAATGATTATTTGCTGTATCAAATCGGTTTGGCCAGTGCTCTCGTTCTGAATGCAAGTGTCTTTTACTTTCTCGCCTCGGCATCTACTTTCATGACTGCTGAGGTAAAAATATTTTTACTGGTTTGTGGGGCTTCTTGTAATTTTGATAAAATTTATTTGCCAGTGCACAAAATAGATTAATTATGTATGCATATAAACTGTATACTGTATACTTCTTGTTTTATACTTTTATTAGGCTCAACGGTTCGGGTCCGCCATTGGAAAAATTTGTCTCACAAACATCTCACCTGAAACTGTGGCATTGGTTAGCCTTCGATGTTAGATTTTTTAATGGAGACTGTTTATATTCAACTTCAAATATCTTTTAAAAAAGATGTAATAATGACTCTATCTGTAAATACATAGATTCAAATGTTCTCGGTACAAAGGGTTTTGGAGCCCCCAAAAATTTCACCCGGTCACTACTTTGTACTTGACAACCGTCTCATAACTTCAGTGAGTTGTTGCTAAGACGTGGACAAAAACTTATTTGGTTTTAATTTAATAGTTAATGCTGTTAGTTTAATTACGTTTTAACGTGATCAAAACAATTCCAGCAGATTGTATTTCTTTTGTCTTGCCTCTGTACAAAAAAAACTATTTTCTCTCATATTTAAATCCACAATCGTTTGTTTCAGACTTTGGCGACCCTCACAACATACCTCGTGGTACTGCTCCAGGTCAATGGCGTAAGCCCAATGCAAAACAAAGTACAAACAACGGGAACTGCAGGCGCTGAAACTGCATAAATAAAATGGAATAAAATTAGGAAGTTTTAACAAGTAATGCAACTTTATATGTAGTTATGTACAACCTACCAACAACGTTAAACTCTTATCCCCGGGATATGGAGAATCCAGTAATTTTAAAACAAGTCCGTAATTCCTGAATACGAAAAAAACCGTAATTTGCCACACGGCATTTTGGATATTCAGGAACAGGTAAAATTAAATGCAAAAAAATTCCGGGGATAAGAAGTTAAGCAATAATGTAATGAAAAATAAACTTGCTTTAAAAAAAGAATGGACTTGTCCCTGGAAATAAGAGATAAAATAAGTCTTACAAATTACGAGTAAAAAATTATGTATAATGTGTACATTATACAAGTATTTATATCATCTGTACGAATGCTAGTCCATCCACTATTTCTTACATGCGTGTAATTTTGCATGAACAGTGACAATGATAAAATTAAAGGTGTCTACTAAATTGTGTGTAAAATTAGCAGCCATTTTTCAGTGACAACCATTCTGCACATTGTATCTTTTTACTTTGCTGACTAGTAAAAATGACTCATAACTCTTAAGTAAAATTTAAATAGGTCATGGTGTGTATCATATCGCTGTTCATGCTTTAAAGTTTACTTGACCAGAGAATTCTACAAATGCCTATAGCTTAATAGTGCAATAGGTGCCCTTGTATTTACCGTTAATGTCGTTCAAAGACGTGTCTGTAACAAATAACTAGTTAGCTTGTAGGCTTTGCGCTCATTTAGCTCACCTTACAAGGAACTTTTGTGAATGAATTATCTTTGACCTAAAATGAAAATATTTCCGCGAATCTGTAAAAATAGAAATATCTTGTAGATTTTGCTCGTCAAACGTAGCATCTGATGACTCCAAAAGTTCTAGTATAAAACAAACCGTCATTTTTTAGAACTTCACAGTCAACCACAAATCGCAACAACGAAACTATCCAGTGAACATCTCTTCAGTGTAAAGATATTTTGCTTTTACAATCGTAAACCATGAAGTCGTTCATCGTAAGAAACCTTTTACTGAATTCTCCATATTCGCAAAACATTTTAAAATTTTAACTAAAAAAGATTTTGTATACTCTTAATTCATTGAAATATTTTAACAATGGTTTTTAAGGTCGCCCTTTCTTCCGTCGTAGTTAGTGCTATACTATTCATGGCAATGAGTTGTATCAACACTGTTGAAGCCATGGCTTTAGACAACGTAGTTTCCTTCTACCCGGAAAATTCTCTGGCGGAAAGCTTGCCCGGATCGGAACCTGAGACTAGGTACATATTATACGTATTATTTAACCTTAACGAAAGTTTTCAGTTTTATCGACGTTCGATGACTAAATAATTAATTTTTACAGAGAGGCTAGAATGTGGTCACCGTGGACTTATGCATCTGGATCGATTGGACGAGGACGGTTCAATGTCGGCAATACGGACTCAAACAATAAAGCAAGTACAAGTAGAAACAACAATGTAAACAGTAATAAGGATACAAATCGAACCAGTAGCAAGCCAAAGAATAAGAGCAAAAGCAAGAAGACAAAGAAAACCAAAAAACCTAAAAGGGACGAGGATGAAGACGAAACTGATGAAACTTCAACTATGTCATCTTAACATCCATGTTTTTATACTATAAACTTATTGTCCATTATTATTGTTGTTGTTTATTTTTACCTGCTGTGTTATAAAATAAAACATAAAAAATACATATATATATATAAATCCAACGTATTTCGTATTTCATAAAAATTTGGAAAAAATACATTTTACAATGCATATAACTGACTTATGATAGGACCACTATGTGTAGTATTAAATATTAGATGCTAAATTAGTGTTGGATGCCTGAGCATTGAGCATGACTTGTCACGTCTCAATTTCCCCAGCAATCCGTAAAATGACCTTAATACTGGTCATTTTACATAAGTTTGCAACCATAATGTTACTAAGTACCGTGGTTTCTTTCACTTTCAATCTTTCTTATGTACATAAAAATGAGGTAGTATGTACATTATACACAACACAAGGCTCAAATGAACGGAAGAACTTCAAAACAATAAGTCTACATTGATTTTAAACTCGAAATTTCTCTCCACGTAGGTACATATCTGCCAGTTTGCTTCACTTGGATAAAGTGGAGCTGGGAGTGAACCTTCTCATCGAGTCTGTTGTTTTTTAGGCATCCCAGACCCTTCCTCTGAACTCTGACCTAGTACGACCATCTTTTAGTGCCCAGACCTTTGTTTGTTCTCCTCATACATCTTGGACTGGAACGCAGTGCGGATTATTACCATCCTGACATTTCCACCAACTGCAAAATAAACCCTCACAACTTGACCTGCGCATTGATGAAATTCTCAGTTTTTTCTACTTCCGTAAAAATGGTGGATTTCTGGTCTCATGTTTTGGTTTTTAGGAGTAGTGCTCACTAAAAATGGTTAGTTTTCGAAATGCTTTATGCAAAATGACAAAAATAATTAGCGAAACTACTTTTTCAACACGTAAGTATTCAAAATTCATAACAGTTTTGATTCCAAAAGGTGGAATTTTGGACCGTTTTTCGTGTCTGACCTCTTGAAAAAGTCAAAACATTTGTTATTAACTTGCATGTTACATGTTATATTATTATACATTATACACATTACATAAAAAGGTTATAATAACTACGGATAATCAACCGCACGATTATTCATTTTAACCAACAAATATAATGTTTGAAAGAAATATTATATAACATAATGTAGTAAGGTATAGGTCAAAGGTCAAGTGGGGTGAAAAAGGGCTGAACTAAAAAAACTTTCGAGTTCAACTACACTACTGCTCCACCTGTCTGCCAGGGGGATGACGTGGGATACTCCCAGTTCTTCCAACTTTTTCAACCTGACACAGTCCATGGGATAAATGTCCACAACTGGGATACACATTTGTGGTTTTTCGTGTTCTTGGTTTGGTCGCCGTTGGTGGTGGTGTTGTTGCTGTCGTTGATCCACCCGTTCAATAACTGATGGCCTTGGAGCAGAAGGCTCACGAACGCAACAGCTCACTCTTTGTTGTTCCTGCTCTTGGCGGGGTTGTTGCTGCTGGAAATGAGCCGGAAAATTGGGATTCATACCTTGGAATCTCTCTTGATCCTCTAACACATTTCTTCCACCTAATTCTTGTGCTTTTTGCTGCTGCTCAAGTAGCATCAGTGGTTGTTGTTGTGGTTCAAAGTGTTGTTTTGGATAGAGATATGGATAGGAAGAGTGATAACCGACACCATGGCCATGGACCACTGCCTCGTGACCTGGACCTGGACCCTGCCCTTTAGCATGTTGTTGTACCGCTGGAATTCTTCGGTTGATGTTGTCGTTTAAATTGTTGACATTGGGACGAACTATTGGACGTAGCTCATTGATTGTGTGTAGCTGCTGATATCTGTCTGGGGCTACTGGTACCGGTTGGGTCCAGTCAGGGTGCGAACCAGAAATAGCTCCAGAGTCGGAAGCAGATTGCAGCCTTTCATTTTGCGGTTTTTTCATCGGCTTACTAGGCGTCCTAGTCACACCTGTACAATTACTACCGCTAGCACGAATGGGGCCAAGCTGTTGATTGTCCAGCTGTTGATTATAAGGCTCGTTCCTCGGATGTTGAGTCGATTTGTCCAGCGGCTGACTATCGGGCAAATGACCTCTGCAACCGTCCAAATGGCCCAAACTGTCCTTTTTTACCACCTCCATTCCACCCGGGTATTTGTTAGAAAAGTTCTGGCTGATGTTGCCCACGCCTCCAACTGACCGATGTGCGCTTTGATTCGGACCTTGAATTCCACCTGAACTTGAATTTTCATTTCTATTTGTATGTAGCGCATTAGAATCGATTGGTCGTGCATAATTCAGGTCACTGGTGTTCGCAAAGGCGTTCTGACTCCCCGGAAGTGGGATTTTCTCAGAACCCGCGAACTCATCGCGCTTGGGACTTGATTCCAAGTCCACGTCCGATTCTTTGTCGGATTCGGAATTTGAACTGGTATTCGGTTGCGTCGACGATTTTACGGGTGACGGGGGTTGAACAGTGAGATTGAATTCAGGAGGGGAGGAACGATGAAAAGTCATTGTCTCAACTTGAGACCTTGCGGGAGGAGCAGCATCGACGTCGGTCATCTTTCTCTTATCTCTATCCATATCCTGATCACCAGTTTCAGTATGGAAAGCCGGCTGATGAACAAGTTTATTCAAATACCGATTCTGGTTTTGACTTATCCCTTGTCCATTAGAACACGTCGTCCTCCCCTTGTCTTCATGGCCATGGTCATGATGATTGCCATTGTCATTGTTAGGTGTGACATGAGCAGCATTACCGTGTCGGTTGTACTCGGAATTAACTGAGATTGACATGTCGACTTCAATTCGAGTAGGACGGATAGACAGGCCACGTGAGGACCACATGACATCGCCGGGAACTTCTATGCGGTAGTTGCCACGGGCCTTTTTGCGGGCTCTTATCTCCTTATCGCAGTCTAAACGTCGGGCATTTGCCTCACTTCCGTCTTTCGCCGTTGTCAACTGAATTGGTGGTACTCTTGCTCGTATCTTATGAGGATGTTGAGGACATGACGACGACGACGTGTTTTGACAAAGAGGAAACTGATATGGCGACCCCCTTTTTGAGGATGATTGTGGTACTTGGAGCGCTGGGGGTTTTGGTGCCAGTGGCAGTAGTTGGGGGACTTGGCCTACGGTCACACTCATGTTTGGTTCCTGAATGCAAGGATATCGAAGTACAGGGGTACGAATCTGGGTTTGAGTGTAAGACGGAGACGGAGCGAAGGCCGAGGACTGCTCACGAGTCATGTTGTGGGGATGATGATGAGGGCTGTTGTTTATAGCCCATGGATTGTACCTTTGACCTCGTGGGTGCTCTGGTTGTTGTTTGGGTCGTTGAGACATTCCAAGTATATTACATCCAGGAGATGGCTGCGGATGGTTAAAAGTGTTGTTGTTGTTGAACAATTGTTGACCATGGTTAGGGTTATAGTTAAAACTTTGATGCTGACCTACGCCGCCGGGGTTTTTCGGTGCTTCTTCCAAGAAACCTAAAAAATGTAAAATGCATAACGTTATATTATTTTAATTTTGGAATGCAGCTTGAGATATGATAATTTATGTAGCTTACGGTCCGTTGACAGGGTTTTTCTCCACGCTTGTTTCAGGGTCAGCATGCTGAACGGCGGCTGAGGAAGGGTCCCGTAGTTGGGAGGGGAGGACGAGGGTGGAGCTGATGTAGGTACAGTTGGTTTCTCTTTCCTGCTGAGATTCAGGTTTCTCTGAATTTTGTCGCAGCAACCTCTAAATGTCAAGGGAGCGTCTGAGTACCGGTCGTCTGTAATGATGACATGGGAAGGCTGAGGTACGGCGCCTGGTACTTTTTTCTTTTTTATTTTATTTGTCGAGCTTACCGTTTCTTCTTTTGCTCCGGAATTGCTTGCTCCATTTCCATCATCATATTCATCATTATTATGCATTTCTTCTTGCGTTTTGCGAGATAAAAAACGTGACTAGTGGTTGAATTTACCTTTGATGGGCCAACCTTTTGGAGTCCTTTCCGACGATTATGTCCGTAATTTAGTTATTGAACTGCTTTTACGACACCGGTCCACAGTTAATGGCTGCTCAATCTGAGAGGTCAAAGCCAAACCCCTTGGGTAGCTTGTATTTTATCTTGTTTCGCGATGAGATGTTAACAGTCAAGCACAAACGTTTCATAAGTATTTTATTGGTCATATATATGCATCTTGTATGTGTGTTATTCTTATCCTTTCATTCAGTTTTTATAAAAATAGCTAACAATGAATCTTTATTTGTACTGAAATTTCGAGTAAAAAATTAATATTGTTTATGATACAATGGTTCTGTAATTTGTTTTATGGCGAGCACTTTGAAGCTGGCTCAACATTTAGTAAAATTTAAAAGATACGTTTGCACAAATGATAAAAGGTGTTGAAATCTCAAATTTTTAAATGACTTCATGTGAAATGTAAGCAATAGTCACATAGGTTAATGATTACGTCATGAATTATTGGAGTTTCAACACGTGTATTAAAATATTTTGCGACTTCCTTTCGTTATCTTTTTTATGAGGCTCCATTGTTTTGATTGTACAAAAGACGTGTATTACAAATGGAAGAAAAATCGTAATATATAATATGGCTGTAGAGTAGCAGTAGTCGAATAGTGAACAGTGAACAAATGCAAGACAGTTTATGATTTCTATTCATCCAGGGTTTCTTAGATTCTGAGATATTCGTATGTTTAGTTACCCGCCCACTATTTATCACATTTTAAATTCGCCTGTAAATACGCTTGATTTTAGTCAAGCTAGCCCTTAGCAGAAATTTTTACCTATAATCTCATGGAAATTTGATGAAATTTGATAAGACTGACAATTTTTGATGAGATTTTCATGGTATTTCATCGAAATCTCATCAAACGTTGATCAAAATCGATAAGATTTTCGACTAAAATCGCGTCAAAATTTCATGGGATTTTAGGCAATTTTTTTTCTAAGGTAGGGTTATGAAACTTTCAGGGTAGTTAGTTCTTGAACCTATTTAGTGGAATAAGTAAAAAAAGTGAAAAACCCTGGATGGATAGAAATCATAGATTGTCGCTTGTATTACATATTATTATAGTGTATTTTATAAATACTTGAAGTTTTGCCATCATGCCATGCCGAAAGTACTGACGTTGTTTAGTAAGTGCTATAAAAAAATTAAATGCCCACTCTTCCGTTTACTCATAAACATCGCATTATTTTGCGTGCTTATAAATTTTAAACGTATTATGAAACATACGAGTAGCTATTCCTTTGCGAATATTTATAACTATAACATGTGTAACGTGTATGTGTATGCAATTGTATCGTTTACCGCTTGTTTGTTCGTGCCCCGCATTCAAGAATGACTGAATCGAAAATCGAATCACTGAAAAGTGAAATCCTCACATTATGTTACAGTATTATGTACCTCAAATCGTATATATATATACGATTTGAAAGCTGCATGGATATGATGATGGAGACCTGGAGAAGAAAGATAATACTGATAATATGGAATATTGACATGTTTATTGAGCGGAAGATTGCATCGTTTCAGAAACATGTATGCATAATATATTTTCAAGATGAATAACTTTTTTGTTCCAGGGGTAAAGCATAATATAAAATCATTGATTTATTTACCTATCAGTCGTAGAAACTAAATTCATACATAAAAAATGTACATTATCAAGCACTTCCTTGCACGCAACCAACTTAATATGTATGAACGTTAGGTATATAATATACGAGAAAGTCATCACGAAACTTTCTTTGCATAGGCTGGCGGAGTTCTAGGTTACTGTCGTACATAACGTGATTCATCAGCGGCTAGTATGACAAAGCGTTCATTTGTATTTGGTACGATAACCGCGCACTAGATAATATGTACTTATAAAGATTGATGCAGAATGCAGACCAAGAATACTGTAAAACGCTAATGGCGATTGAGTATAAAGTGTAGCATATGCTTTATGAGTTTATTACTAAACCTTCTAAACATTAGCAGTTAAGTAGTTAATTACACACAGCAAATATTCTACAATCTACAATACAATAATAAACTTTATTTTTCAAAATGTCTGACATACATAAGCTTAAATCTTTACGTATTGAGACAAAAATGGTATTACCTATGCATGAATATCATTTGCAGCAAAATAAACCTTATCCTTCTTTGCAGAGATATTTTTATATTTAGTTCTCTGTATTTACTTCCGAGAATTCAGGGTGTACGTGAAATAGGACTCTTAAAAATATTTGACAATTCGATATTATTTTAGTACTATTGTAGAAATTGTTTGTTACATATGTAACAAACATATACATATATTGTGTACCTACTTACAAAATACAAAATATGAAAGACATTTTTGTGCATACAGAATATATTTAGAACGTAATGTAGTAAGTAAATAGGTACTCACACTCCAAGCTATATTTGTGGTAATCGTAGAGATAACTTCCACATTTTAACACTGACTAACAGTTAATTACAAAACATGCGCAATATGTACTATTGGATAAACTAAATAGATAAATTAAATAACGACCAAAAAGTCTGCTGTTGTGGTAGGTATGAGGTAGGATTTACTCCTTCAAAATTAAAAATGCAAACTATATTGGCCTTTCAAAAAAACAAAGAACCGAAAGATGAGGCAGACAGCAGTCATGTAGACGAGGAAGAGAAGAAGATTTTCTCCAAGAAGTTTCCAGGTGGGGAACAAAGTGAAGAACGTTCTACTAATCTTGATGGGGATCACCTTGACAGGGGCTTCGATAGAAATTGCTCCATCGTGGGTCAAGAATGATTTGGCCTCCTTCATGTCCACATTTTGTGGCAACTTGATTTTCTTCCACACCTCTTTGTAGAGTCGAAGCGATCCATCCTCTGATTTCTTTTCCTTCTTAGCATTGATAGTCACCATGTGATCCTTCATTGATACACTAACGTCTTCCGGCTCCAGTTCACTGCACAGAGGCACCTTCATCAAATATTTGTTGTGGGGTTTTTTTGAATCCAACTCTGTTGACGGAATTTCGGTGTGCACAGGAAGTGGGAACAAAATTCTTCTTGTAATGGGATCCTTGTCACTGTCATTGTGGGTATCGCCTTCATCGTCCCACAGTGGATGGGCTTCTTGTCTATGACGATATCGCCGAGGAAAGACGATCAGTCTACGAGGTGTTAGTCGACATTCGGGGTCACTTCCAGTTAAACCGCTCATTTTGATATCTTATCTAAAACAAAATATTTAAAAACTAATCGTTATTTCTCAACTTTCTATTCGATATTTAATACCGTTGCCCAATTTGTTCAGTTATGGTAAAATAATAAAGTTTCAGTGAATAAATATTTACAAATTTAATAACCTTGAGTTTTCTTTGAAAAGACGAAGTAATTGTAGAAAAAGTAGGCCCCAAAAGCTTGAGATCACAAATTATTGTATGTTCTTCGAGTCAAATAGAAATGCGTATCACAGCGCATAGAAGTCCGATATAAAACTGTGCGAAGTTGACGTGCTGAGCATGGGATAAAAGGCAAGGAATTTCACCTGGTCTTGCAGTTCGAGTTGGAGTGGAAAATTCCTACTGCGGAGTTTCCCCTCAACCCTCAACGTTTCTCTGTTGTGTAAATTCAATGCTTCACTGTGTGCTGGACAGCCTATGCTAAAGCTGGGACTACAGAAAGTGCGTATGCTGTATTGTATACACAATACGTATAGCTACACATATGTATTATTTAAATGCAATATGTATGACTGAGTCTTTATTCCTTTATTATTCTGTACATACTTGGCCTATGATTATAAAATCATTCATTATACGTAACATCTGCGTTTGTTTGGTTGTGCGTGATTTAAATCGCACCATAAATATGTGTAAATGTATTTGACTCAGGTGTTTAGTTATAATTCGGCTTTCTGACTTAAAAGTTTTATAAATATTATACCGACCTAGAAGATTTTTAACTCAATGCACATCACCTTTTCACGTTCATGCCATGAACTGACCAATCATATTTCTTGTACAACAGAGCCTCATCTTGTTCTATGCAAAAAATACAATGTAAAATATTTAATTGGGAAACTATTTCCTTGGTTGTTTGTAGTGTTGTACAAAATTCCGACACAAAAGCTGTACTTTTGTTCATTTGAACTTGAACTACATATTTGAGTATGGTACAATATTTTTCAGCATTTAATGTTTTCTGGGTAGCTAATCGGAATCGCCCCTAGCTAGTGTCTTCCCCCTTGAACATTTAACACGCAGTGTGTATGCTTAATGCACAGAACACTGAACCAAATAGATAATTGGATTATTAGTCATGAAGCTAAGGAAGTCTAAAATCAATAGATTCTACAGTTTCTTGTCTCATGTGGGAAAGATGACATTTAAGTGCACTATGTATTTGCTTTCTATATTGTATACATTAGTGTACTTTATATTACACATGCATCATATCTACATATTTGAATTAAGAATGCTCATGATTTTCCTTCACTTCTACATATGTAAATACTTACATGTACATTTTTTCAGTTTATATGAACACAATACGTAAGTATGTATTGCATTGTGTATTGTGTGATTAATACAGATATTATTTAGTACGATATAAATGAACCATACTTTCCACAGCTTCTCCCTTCTCATTCATCAACATCATGATTACATACATATGTATATCAGAAGTCATTTTCGTCCAGCTCCAGAGTGTTCATGACTTGGACGTAAACATTCATTTAATCAAAGATCTACAGTCAACTTACATTAAACAAAAGAGAAAGTGCATTAAAATATAGCTATCATCCAGAGTTGTAATTTCAATTGAACACAAACTTGAGGCAAATGGATTCCCCAGATAAAACAGAAGAAGCAGTTTCGGAGTTAATTGAAAGTCCACAGTTACAGCTTGCCATAGGAAATCTATTTCAGAATGATGACGTAAGTAAAAGCAAAACATGCAAGTGTAAAGCTTGTTAAAACTCTTCAAATGTTTGGCAATTTTGGTTTTGAATTTAATTGCTAACTTTAATTGCAGATTCTCTTTCACCTTTTCACCGTCCTCCCACTGGAAGATTTATTGGTGTGCCGTTTGGTGAGCAAACAATGGAATCGAATCTCGCTTCATTTTATAACAAATTTGACAAAAATACACATAAATTATCCGGCAAAAATGGCCGAATTTCTGGACACGCTCGAAGCGAGCAACTATCAAACGCTGTTGAGTAAGCAATTTTTCCTTTCCTCAATTTACATGGACCATCCCTTGACCAACTGGTTCTTTACACTGTGTGGGAAGACGATGACCTCACTCAAACTTTGCATCAGGGATGATCATCAGATGACCATTGAAACCTTGGAACACCTTTTGCTTAATCAAGTCCCGTTTTTGCAGACACTTGAGATCAGGTTTTAAAATTAAACATAATAAATAGATTTTTAAACCCTTATATTTTTTTATTTTTCAACATTTTCTTTTTTTTATTTACATTTTTTTCAGTCTTCCTGGTGGCATTGAAAACCAAGATCGTCTATTTCACTCCGAAAGTTTATCCTCAGCCTCGTCCAAAGCAGTTCCAACCCTTCCCTGCATGAAAAGTCTCCGGTTGTGTAATACTCACGGGTATAATCAAGGATTTCTCCACGACTTGTTCTCCGCCACTATCAACTTGACTCATTTAAAAGCCTTGTTGGACAATAATACTTCCGGCGATCGAAGGTCAGTCATATTGACCACCTTGGAGACGACCGGCCTACATCGACAAATTAACAAGCTCGAGTTGGAATCAATTGTAACTGAATCCCATTTCCAATCGTTAATTCACCTCAGCAGGATGGGAATGAAGTTGAAGACGCTTGTTTTTACTCAGCTTCATCCCCGGTATTTTGACAAGGGCTCTCTACAGCTGTTTTTGCTGAGTCAAAGAGAGAGTCTCGAATACTTCAAGGTGGACACCGTACCAGCTCAATATTATTGGGAGGATCAGGTCAATCTCACCTTGGCTCAAATGACTCATCTCAAAGACGTGACGATCAGTGGCCAAAGCCTTCCTCTTCCAGCTTGTCAATTTACTTTGTATGACTTTGTCGTCTCTTGTCCCTCTGAATCATTGAATGGACACTTTGATAAACTGGATGCAAAGTTGAGGAAAATGAAGAAGAAAGCTCGCTAATTTTACAATAACACAAAGCTTTGTCATAGCAAGATCAAAATATCAATTAAAACAATAATAGTACAGGATAACAGAGCAACAAAATTGTTCGTATAAAATTTCAAGATCATTCATTATACACAATGAATTTTGGTCGGCTTGAAAAACCGTCAATAAAAAACTGTATTGTGCTCATTTGTATCGTTTTTTCTGCCCTTTGATTTAAAGAACAAATGTATACAACGTTTATTTAGTAGGTAATACAAGCCAGGCAAAGTTTTGAAAAATAACTTGAGATTCCAGAGGATACAAAAATAAATTGTCTATCTTCACTCAGCAGCGAAGGATCTTTCATTAAAAGAAAAAACCACAGCTGTAAGCATTCTTGGCGACTCTAAACATAAAAATATAACAAAAAACAACCACCAGGCCAGTTGAAAGAAACGGCACGACTAAAAACGTAAGAACGTATTCGCACGTGCAGCTTTGGTAAACAATACAATAATCGTACTACTGATAGTCTATCGCTTTCTCTTCGAATACTTTTTTAACTCTTTAAAAGTAATCTATACGGTGTAAAACTTGAAACAAATCTAAATAATACATTCGTTTCTTTTGTTTTTCTTATGTTAGAATTTACAAGCTTAAATGTTTTGATTTTTCTTACTTAAATAAAACGCATATTGGTAATAATCGATGCTTACACCTTTAAATGTTAAATAAACAAAATTTTTGGTGACATAATATAAAGTTAAAACTGTAGAAAATGTCTGGTGAATTTCCTATTCAGCTTATTGGAGCCTCACAAAGCGCACACTAGATTAGAAGCCGAAAGAATACACAGAATTTATCTGCAAATGTTTTGTGCATAGTACCAAATACGTTATGAATTGAGCTAGCAATAATAGTTTTAAGTCCAGTACTCATTTACTTTGGCAAAAACCACCATTTCGACTGTAGCTTTTGAGTTAGCGTTTTAGAATTGATTCATTGCACGTTGCACGTTACATTAATACTTACTTAATGCACATACTACATACTGCTTCAAATGCCTGTTTTATTATGGGCACTTATTTTCCCTCTCATTAGACTACTGCTACTGATGCTGTTTATTCTTCTTCTTCTTCTCTTACTTATGGAATAACACATGAACAATGCACAAAAGCAAGAAGCGGGTCACATTTGTATTTTTGAGCATGGTATTTTGTGATCTGCTGCTCCATATTATATTTCCCCACATACATATGGATTCTATATTTAAACTCGCATGTATGTTTCTGTCTCTTAAGTTGAACTGAAAGTGAGATGATGCATCTTTTCCCTCGCTACCGTTCAACTTCAAAATGCGACCGTTTTTCTTTGATGTGAATAACATTGTTCTTTATACACCGTTTCCCTAAAAGTGTAAGGTTTGGCTCATTTGTACCGTATTTTTTGTAGAATTTATCAGCAGCTTCAAACTAGTCTGTTTCTAAGTCTCATCTCATCTGACGTAAACATGTGTATATATGCATGCATGTACATGTGAATTCTGACAAGCTGTAGCTGGTAATGCAATATGCATCTTGTACATTTTTTGTGCTGACAATCAAATCTTTTGGATGAGGGCGAGAAAAAATTGGGTCTTAATTTCTGTACCGGCTTCACACTAGAAAATAAACTACTTACATAGAGACTGCATTTTTTACCGACAAGCGAAGCATCAGCATTCGGTTTGGATATGAACTTTAGTATTTAAATAGATGTGTGGACACACTGTAAATTTATGTTTAGTTTTCTCTCTTTGCACATTAAATGGAAAGAATTACATCATCATACTTTTCACATTGGATTTTAACAGCCTCCTATGTATTTCCTCCTCCTACTCCTCCAACATTCGACACTGATTGTGAGCACAGACGTTTCAGAGAACAGCGATTCTCTCTCGTTTTCTTTCCCCTTGTACAATTTACAAAATTAGAATATCGTCGTGGACCAATACCAGTATAGAAACGGGAAACGGAAGAAAAAAAGATGCAAAGCAGAAGGCAAAAAGACAGAAAATGTTTTTGTATATTATGTACATATGCATAATGCACAAATGTTCGTATTCGTATTCGTATACCATAATATGCAAAGGAGTTGAGATTTTAGTAAACTGTTTTTAGGTTTAGTGTTCGTTCAGTGTGTAGCTTATCTCTCCCATCTCAGCACACCTACGAAATTTCATTTCAAGATGGGGAAGGAAGAGGACAGTAATCATAATAAGATAGGAGTATAAGTAACATTATAGATAGATAATAATAATAATAATAAATAGATAGAGAAAACGTGTCATATAAAATTGGACTGTGTGATATTTTTTAATTTTTTCATCATAAAACAATTTTCTACTCTACACAATAAACATACACATGTACAATTTAAAAAAGTGCTTTTTAACGTGCTTTCAAGAGAAAGATAATATGTAAATAAACAATTTTGAGAGAAAAAATAATTACACAATATTATTATTGCTATAATATACTGTATACTATACTACGCCTATTGCTGCTGCCTTTACTGATCCTTCTTGAAAACAACGAAAACCTCGACTAAAATAAATAACTAAGCTATAGTTTAACTTTTTGTTATTTCTTGGAACCCTTTTTGGATTCTAATTAAGAAAGAGGACGACATTTAATGACGAGAATGTCAACAAGTCCTTGAAACAACAATTTTTTGTATAGCGGTAAGCAAAAAACTTTTTTAAATATTTTTTCAGTTCAAACGATTTTTAAAATGATTGAATTAAATGCCATTGTTGGATTTTCAAAGTAAACTAACGCATACATTTCTAACTTGTCAGAACGATCCGACTTCTCGACCCACGACACTAATGTAATGGCTTGTTGACCTTCAACAAAATCACAGGATACAAAGTACTGAAACGTTTGAAAGCTAGAAGTTAAAGGACTTCGTAA
>JAQIVE010000750.1:0-32110 GCA_034698285.1 Sminthurinus bimaculatus | reverse complement strand
AGTCACAGGAACACCTTCAAAAACGTACCTGCTGCTCCAAGTACCTTGGGGTATTTAATCTTTTACGGGCTACTGTACATGTATGAGCAATAATTTGGTACGCACCGAGTAGTGTATTCAGCATGTATGTAAGTGTGTATACACATGGTAGATTTTAAAGTGGAAAAAGGGTCTGGTGTGCTCTTATGATTGTGAGGGAGATCTTCGATTTTCAATTATGCAAAAAGTACCTACAACAGGAGAAATAAGGAAGTATTCACAAAGCCAAAGAATATCAAGGAATATGTATGTATATGTAATCGCGAATTGGTTGTGTATTAGGGAGGTATGACACGAAAAGGAGACCTCTTAATTTTTACTGACCACTGAATTTGGATTTATTTATCAGTAAGGAAAAATCCTCATTTGTTAAATGTAGAATTATGTTTAAACAGGTGTTTTTTTACATGAGTTCAATTAGCAGGGGGTCAGTAAAAAACCATTTTTACTTGATGAAAAACCTTACAAATATACAGCAGTGCCACACGTCCTCTCTTTCACATTTATAAAACACTCTCACTCTCTCTTTGATTTGATTTTCCTCCTTCTATGTTGTACATATGTATGTGCAGAGTGCAGACATCAACTTGCCATATAGCTTTAACTTTTGGTCTTTTTGCCGTTTCTCCTTTTTTCGCCCTCCTGTCTTTTGGCATTTGTCTGCTTGAGAAAAAAAGCTGGCGCCGATGGAAAAAAGCAAATGTTTTTCTTGGATTCTGCCTGAGCAGTTTGTCCAACTTGAAAAGTCTTCTTGCTCTTCTTCGCCTCTCGTCTGTTTTCGCTGCCTAATCGGTACATTTCATCGTGTAGTCAAGCCGAACGTAAAAATGTCTATTTCTTTCCCCTCAAGTCTCGTCTTGTTCTTGTTCCTCTGTGCTTTACGATATATGGATATCGTACGCATTATTATTATTATTTTTATCATCAGTATTATAGTTACTATATACGCATGGAGAAAAAAGCTGGACAAAAAATAGGAGGTTTTTTTCCTACTTGTGATATGTTTACCGGCCCTCATTTGAAAGATATAGGAGACAGACATTTATATTGTGTATTACAGGGTATTATGGAACAGTGAAGACGGACAAATTTTGCATGTGTTCAATACAATCAATACAAGGATAATAATGCGTGCACTTTTGTTTATTTGAACCCAGACACTTGTGTTTTCACGCGGTAAAATGGCACTTGAAACTCTTGGCTCATCAAATTATGAGACTTTCTCCTCAATATTTGGTTGAATAAATAGATCTATAGTTTGCTTGCAAAATGTTTCTTGTCGCAAGACTAAAAATTCAAAATTGAGAGAAACGACCTTTTCCCTCTTTTTTGTCGGATTAAGTTGATAAAAAAGGAGAGGGATAAAGATAGGAAAGCGATCAAAATTCCTCAGATATTTGCTATAATTTTTTGTCCTCATAAAATCCATCTTTCTTATCCTATATATTCTGGGGTTATATCCGTACACACTTTGCATGAAAAAACTGGCTGGATTAATTCCCAATTTTCCGATTTCCGGATTCCATTCTCAAAGAATTATGACAGAGCTTATATTATACGATGCATGATAGAAATAATATTGTACACGACTGTAGAAGAAACTGAGTGACTTTCGCCTTGCCTTGATTCCTGTAAGAAAATAAACTGGGAATTTTGTTTTTTATTGTCGATCTTTGATGTGTTTGCATCCATGGAATAGTTAACTGAAGACGGGTAAAAAATGCAATATATGATCGTTTTTACAGCGAGCTTAAAGTTCATGTCTGACGATCATCTTCAATTTTTATGTTTATTGACTTATTACACGAGTTTTTGTAGAAAATTGAAAATAAACTGGTGGTTACTATTGTTCTACTATTGTACAGGGTAAAACCTGTAAAACCTTCGATACCTATGTATATGAAAAAAGTTCAAGTGTAATATTTTAGCATAAATGTAAATACGTCGCCAATGTTTGAACAGACTGGAGCTTGGTATGAATAAAACAGGTGTTTTTCTCCCATATTGCGTAAGAAGCAAGTCAAACAATTATGATTGAAAATGAATGAATGAACAACTTTTTTCGTGGATTTGCACTTGAAACGTTGTTAATTTGTCCATACATATGCAAACTGTCAATTGTACATTGTACATGTTTAATGGAGATCAGGCATGTTCACTGTATCTTTTAATGGACAGTCTAATTGCTCCTCTGCCCGTTGAACACCATTCCAGGTTAAATTGCTAATTTATTGGATCATCTGCTCGTTTCCCGATGGACGAGCTCAGTATTATAAAAATTTTGTGGGGAATTTTTAAGGAAAATTGAATGAATGAAGAATTGTTCTGTAGCGTGTTTTACATTGAGAAAAGGTAAATGAGGTGCAATGAAATGTGGTTTTCTCTATTCCTCCTGATATATACATACAAATTATATAATGCATAAAGCACATAACAAAGATACATATACGAAGGTATTATGTGAACCCAGTTTGTGTCTGAAAATGTCTAAAAAGTGTTGTAATTGAAAAGACTTGTTCGATTACCCTTGCATATATTCTCTATTCAAAAGTCAAAGTCACGAACCGTGAAAAAACAGCATCGGAGAGATGCTGGCGAATAGCGCATATTATATGCAGTTGAAACTGGATTTTTTTCTACTTTCTATCCCGTCCACATAATTACAATATACATACATGTGGATACACACACGTACTCAAAGCTGCTCTATAAAATAGATCATCAGAGTGTGTAAATGAAGTGTAGATGATTCACTCTTGGAATCAATCTCGACTCTTAGACCATTTATACTCAGGTGCTAATTAAATATAATGTGGTGCATTCATCTACGCCCAGTTTCTTTTTTTCTCGCTATCCACAAAACTAATTGAAACATTTTTCCAGACTGTTTTTGTCCATACTGTCCTTGAGAGTTGGGCCACCACCACCAATTTATCCATTTTTGGTGTTGATCATTTTGGATTTCCATTCTGCATTAAATCCTGATTCTGACCAAAAGACGTACAATACATACAATGATATGGACAATGAACAATAGACAATACCAACTTTTTTAGCACGCAAATTGAATTTGAACCGGAATGTTCCAGATAATTAAGTCATTTTGAAATAGTTGATCATTATTTCACCCCATCGACCGTGCACACATACAATACATACTGTACAGCCAATTATTGTTATTGGATCAATTTGACTCGAGGTGACACTTGGACCGCCGAGAAGGTCTAGATATTGCTGTCGCTATTGTATTGTACAATACGAGCCAAGCCAATTCCGAATGAACAAGACAAGCTTGTTAGTTGTTAGGCTAAGGAAATTATGTGAAGGTGCCGGTAAATTGGTAATCGCTAATAAGATTTGACCACGGTGAAGGGGGGAAATGTGTAAGGGGAAAGTTAAGTCCAAACAAGTCTCTATGTATATATTGGTGTGTTCAGTACATTATAACAATGCACAGCACAGTATGATAAACGAACGAAGGAAAATGGGGAAAGGAAATAGAAAACATTCGTAGGTAGTGTGCAAAGTGCAAACATTGGTAAGGTAACGTCGCAGTTTGTATTGTACATACATAATACATACATTATGGCAGAGTCTTTCTTACTTAATTTAATTGGCGAGAAGGGGTTGAACGAGTGGCGGATGTACGTAACATTCCCAAGTTATACAATGGATACTTGTACAGGAAGGAGAGGAGGAACTGGGTATACATACATGGCAAATAGAAAAGGTATGAATTACCTTTACGAACACGAATAGCCAAACGCTGAACGTATCACTTTTCAGATACATGCAGAAAATTACGTTTTTTCCTTCCATCTGTACTATTTGTACTGTATGTAGTTTTGCTCTATTTGCTTTTCTTTCTGTACATTCCATCGTATTTTTCAATTCCCATATGATATGAAACGTGTAAAAACGAAAGTGTAAGGAGAGCCTTTTTGGATGTCTCTATGTGTAAGATGTACAATATACAATGTACATGCCTATGTTGTTGCTCTACCTTTTTGGTTCCGGGGAATTCCAAAGTTTTATTTCAAACGTTTTTATACAGTATATGTATGCATGAGCCGTGTTTTGGGATAAAATATGTCGAAAAACGGAGGAAGAAGGCAAATTCGAAGGAAGAGGAGAATGAAACTGCAATAAATTACATGGTTGGATATATTTTGTGTGGGTGATTCTTACTCTCTTGGGTTTGGAACTTGGATCTTTGTCTTGTCTGGGGCTCGATCTGAATTCTAAATTCAAATTCTATGTATGTGTATAAAATTCACAACTTTTAGAATGAAATCCATGTCAGCAGATACAGATACAGATACAGACGTAGACATCTCTTTTTTCTCTATCCTTTTTCGTTTTTCTTGGAATTCATGATGCAAGTATACTGTCCGAATTTTCGTTTTAAGAATATTAGTTGTAAAGAGAGGTGTAAAATGTACATATAAAACACAATATGGGAAAACTAGAGAGAGTATAAAGAGAGAGAACGCAAGATAGAGATTTGAACTATCATAGGAAAACAATGTACAATAGTATTGCAAAAATATGAATGAGGATTTAGAATGGTTTCTATATAAGTATGTACAATGTACAGTTACATCTGTATTTTTTGTTGAAGGTGAAATTTTGTATGCTTCCTTCGTTTTTTCGCCTTTTTGTAAAAATGACGGCTGTACATTTACTTGGAGTTTCATACTTTGTATTCTACCCGGGATTCCACTGTCAATTTTTAGATCCTTCAACTATCTACCATGTATAATGTACGTACATTTGTTCAATCTACTTGTGATTCGTTGGGGGACTCTGTGACTATTTTTGTATCATATTATTATTATTATTATTTTCAAACCTAATTTTTTAACCAACAGTAGAACAGCAGCCTTTTTTCCTTATTTTTTTCGCTCAATAGTCGACATTCGATATGTATGTATGTACGTATGATAACGAATCCACAAGTTTACGAGGGAATTGAGAAAATACGTTTGAGCATTTTGGGGAGTATTTTTGTCCTTTAATCCAATAAATTTCTTTTCCTTCCACCGCCGCATTAGACACTACAAGTTTATTCCTTGTTTGACACAGACAGAGTCGTGTTTGTTCGTTTTGCTGGCTGGAATAAAAAGCATTTTTAAAACCAAAAAACTGGTTCAAATGGATGAATCATCAGCCCTAAAAGGCTCATAAATAATGGTAGAATCCATGTTCGTACAAATTAGATTACAAATTACGGGCCTACAATTAAACCCTGAATTTTCGTTGGTGTGATTCGAGGTGGTTTGGCTTAATGAGACATCCGTCGGCTACTGTGTATTCTACTAATTTATGATGATGACAATAAAGCTACTTTTGATTCACTCGAGTTTTAATTACTTTTCGAGTTTTGATATGTCAAGTATTTATTTATTAGATTGTCGATTACACTCTAAATGACCAAAAGGACACTTGAGTCCTCACCAAAGTGGTTTAATGCCTGGTTTTTGAATCTCCTATGGCTTATGCATGATTATGCTTTCTTGTCTGGCTGGTGGATCGGATCTCGTTTTAATTCCGGTTTTTTGTAGTGTGGATCAAATTCAAAACGCAGATGGAAAATAATAAAAATGTTGGTGATTGGGGCTCTTGAGAGTTAAGTCGAGATGAGATGAGAGAGAGACATTGTCGCGAGTCGATTCATTGTCACCGTTTGTTGGTATGGCATGCGATGCGCTTATTGGATTTGGAGTATTTTGAACCGGTTCCACACATAGCAAATTTTTACGGACGAATGACTGAAATTTGAAATTAGAGATGTTGGAGAGCTTTAAATTATAAACTTGAAAAAAATACAAATAATCCGAATGCACATGTTTCCATTTTTTTCTTATTTTCCCTCACTTTTTTCTTGTGAGGGAAAATGCAGTTTTTGTTCATTGCAGTTTTTGTATCGAGTATACATACATTATGTATACTGAGGGTTTGTCGCCCTTTCTCTTGGGGAATTGGAGCAGGCTCCAGAGAAACGCAGAGTATTACGAGTATAATATTAATATATAAATGTGGGGGCAATCTGTATGTTTATGTTTATGCATACTACATATTTATGTATACACCATATCTGACGACCTTTTAAGGTTGGTCATAAATATCAACCATGAATTAAAGTTATGATACATATTTACAGTCATAACCCCCTCTCTTGTTCTCCTTCTCTCGCTTCAACATAGGGATTCATTGGAGGTTTAATTCAGAGAGAAAGAGAGAGCGAGAGAGAGAGAGAGAGAGGTTCAAACCAAAGCAAACCATATTCCAGGTTGAGGTCCAGCTCAAGCTCTTCCAGTCCTCATCTGATTCTGAATGGAGAGAAATCTTGGTATAAAATATCAACCTCGTTCATTCATCCCTTCGTCCTCTGCCTGTTCATTTGATTGTGGGGTTGAAGTGGATCCAACTTGTTTGAAATTTCAACTGTACATACTCAATTATTATCATCGTACCTAAGTATATGTAAGAGCTATCCACTATTTATATTTACACTCCATTCACATTTACAGTTATACCTCCTCAACAATGTTATATCACATTATATCATATTATATTATATATATAGAAAATCTCGGGTGAGGTTGTAGCTTTGGAGCATTATGTTTATCCAGATCACAATACAATACAATACAACAAAATGTAAAGGACTACCTTGTAAAAAAAGTGCAGCTGGCACGAGTTCACCGTCAATTCATTTACTATAATATAATATGGAGTATTTTCCTACTTATTATCTATACATATAGATTACATGTTATAGCTTTGGACAGTTCCATTTCGTTTGGGTTTGATGTTTGATTGCACTGTAGAAAATCAGAAGATCGGAACCATCCCAAAAACCTTCAAAATACCTCACTATTTATTATTATGATAATGTGGATGCACTTTTATCCCCTTTTACTTGTAAACATCTGCTGATAAAGTGAAATTCTGTGTTCTGAGGTTCGTATGCCCAGTTTATAACCATACGATGCATGTGCATTGTGCATGGTATAATGTGTTGCTCCTGTCCTGTCGACTAATAAGTGTATAGTGTGGAAGTGTATATAAATGATAATCAAAAGGGGAGATGAACATCCATAAAATTTTGTGTGATGTAAAGTGCACAATATAATATAAAGAATAAATAAATAATAAGTGGACGGAAAAGGATTTGGTATAATATGTAGTTTGGTCACGTGGCACGTGCCAAATTATTCCAAAAACTGGAAGGTACTAATAATATACATACACATAATAATATAATATATCTAAATGAACAACCATAATAAAAACAAAGGAGTCTGTGTTATCGTCTTTCATTTTGAGTTGTGAACGACCCGAATTCAAGAGACAAACACTAAAAGACAAACCTTTCAACTTGTATTTTGTCTACCTAAATGTGCACGGTGTGTAACCTGAGGAAAAAAGGAAGTGAAAGATAATTCACGTTTTTTGGCACTGTTTGCCATCCGACTCAAATCTCGGTTTGAGTAAGAACGAGACAACGACGAGAGTAAACAGCTGAAATAACGCAAGGAAAAAATTGTGCGTACACCGCGTACACACAAGTATTTCGTATTTTATTGTCTTAAGATGTTCTCCTTTTGTATATGCTCATTTTATTACGTCTTTCCCTTTGAAGCATCCACCTGAGCTCCGATTTCTAGTGGAAAAGCGTTCGATGCTTGCAAGAATGAGAAGTTTCCACTTTCATACTTTACATTTTTATATACTTCATTCGGCTTCTATAAAATTTTAAGAGTCTCTATAGGATTCCTCCATAATGCTTCGAGCTCTATTTTTGTGTAAAAAATTACGATCAGCTAAATTTAAAGGACTGTAATTTCATTTTATGGGCTGCTTCTCAAAATTTTAGCAGGTCGATAACAAGCTTTAACAGGTTTCTTGTTGGTTTTGGGTGTCTCAAAAGAGTTGGATAATCGGGGTTAAACAGGGTTAAGGACTGGATTTACATTTTTAAAATGGTGCTAAATCCCCAAAACTGACTGTTTTATGTAGGTTTTTACGCAGTTATGCTCATTATTCCTTTATTTATTTATTTTCCATCAGTACATACATGTTTAATACTTGAGATGGGGATTCACAGCTTATAACTCACAATTTACTAGGGACTCGGGAAAAAAATTCACTTTGGGCAAATGCTAAACCAATATTCCGTCTTATATCTATTTTGAGCAAACTGACGAGAGTGTTCAAAAACTTGAAATTGAAAGGAAGGAGATTACGTGTCGAAACGATAAATAAAGTTTATTATTATTGAGCGGAAAATCTCATGTGTGTATAGCACAGTAGAGTAGTGTGCATTTTCAACTTTACATGTACATTGTACATATTATAGTTCTACTTGTTTGTGTGTATGTATGTAGTTGCAGTACTTTTATTTATATAGCAGAGTTTGATAGGAAAATCTTTTTTGGCCCACTTTTACTATGTACTGTGAGCCGCCGCTGCCGCTTTTCCATAATCGCTTTCTTTGTGCTTCCATTTGATGCTAAGCATGAATACTGAACGTATTACACTATGTATTTTGTTGTATCTGTGTGTACTCTGTATTTATCTGGATACCATTTTTCATCAATCTATTCGGTATCGACTAACATGCGGAATATCTGTATATGAAATATAAAATATGGGTAAGTGTGTTAAGTCAACATAAACAGCCAGCATCAGAGTAAAATTGTCAAGAGAAACACACAACACAACCACATGGACATGGACGTTCACATCCAATCTTGCTGTAGTTTTTAGATACACACTCAAATTTTCAAGTGCATGCACTCAGACCTTCAGTCAAACTCAAACTCAAAACGATACTTTTATTATCTCGACAATAAAAACAGAGCGGAGCGATCACATCAAAATCGGTAAACTACTGGCAGACTACGCAGTCGTCAGTTTTCATGTACACATAGACTTTTTATTAGTGGATATGACAAAATTTTGACATGTGTACCATGTACCATGTATGTATGTACATTGTACATGCATAGACTTACATAACGGCAAACGACAACTCCACTAAAGTTCATTCTTGCCGACGAAAAAAGTCCGCAGTGTTCACTCTACGGTGTTTGACAACGCAAGGTTTAAAATAGCCTGTTTTGCGTTGATATAAAAATAATTTGCATGCAGTTAGCCAGATTCCACGTAAAAATAGCAGGGTTTGTGTTTGTTTATAGTTCTTCATTTGACAACTAGAAAAATTTGTAATTTCAAACTTTAGCCTCTGATTAAATATATAAAACATAAAACTTTAATCCTATTGGTAAACAAATAAAACGTGTATAAATTTAACGCGGCGGAGAGGCACCAGAACACGTAGATATATGTAAGTAAGTGGTAAAGCAGTTTCCATTCGTTTGTTTGTTTGTGCTTTGTGCTTGTGAATATATTATATATTTATTATTTGTTTGCCATTTGTGGGACAGTCAACTTTATCTTCAAAATATTTGTATACAACCTTTTTATCTGTAGTAGACAAACTTACGTATGAATTTGCTGATTAAAAATAATACCAGCGTGAAAAAATTGCAAAGAAAAATTTCAACAGTAGCTGATCAGCTATAAAACTTGTACTGTACAAAATCGATTTGAGGTTCACCAGAATGAACATTGCGAAATAGGAAATTGTCAAATAGACGCCTGATTGAAGCTGCATTAAAATGTGACTGTTATTGTTCTCATATTGTCCATACATACATACCTACACATAATATATGGATGTATGCATGGATGTATTATAACATTCCAGATTCCAACGGTGGAAAAATGCAGCTTTAAGAGTAAGACACGTTTTGAGTGTGAGCAAAAACGCACATGTGTGTCATTAAATTTTATTTTCATTTTGTGACGACCATATCTAAATGACATATTTACTTGCATCACTTGCATACTTGCCTATATGCAGTGCATTCAACTGCGCTAATAAATGTACAGTAAAAATGCTCATTTTGCTGTATTCGGAAAAGGCATGGTGATTTTACTGGGAATCCCAATTGTGAATTGTGCAACAACAAGGAAGAGAGAAAGATGCAAAGAAAACGGACCTGGAATCATTAAAACGGTATTGCGAGCTTTGCAGCTCTGACTTGTGACTTAAGAGTGTGATTCCGGCGTTGAATTATGGTCATTATTATGAATATGTAAGTTTTAGGCCTTTAGATTTAGGTGGCTCCTATGGTTGAGCTCTGGTCTCAACCTGTGGTTGGTTTTGTGTCTGCTTTTGGTTTTGATTTCAACCTAATGTCAAGCATTGCATTGAGAAAGGATTGAATTTGGATGTGGAATATGGCGAACATTATATTTTAATTTAATACAGAAGCTTTGAACATCCCAGCGGGGTGATGAGCCGCAGCATTTCATTTCATTTGCATTATCATGATAATCGTCCTCATAAAAAACAAACGGAGAGCCGAGAGAGTGCAACTTTAAAACACAGAGGAGAGATACAAAAGATTTAAAAAGTGGAGGCAATATGCTCACTTCATTGTTCATATTATTGTGTGTCACACACCGCACTGTATTTTTAAATAAAACCTTCGTTTGCTATAATTTCCATGAACCATTCTCTTCTACACAAACACAAAATTAGTTGATTCAAAAAGGATTTGTTTTATTGCCATTTCTAAGATTTATTGGGAGAACTCTCACATTTTTAATTCCTTTCTTTGCTTTGTCCGTTTGACTTTGTACTTTATAAAGAATTTGAATTTCAAACAATTTGACCTGTTTAAACAGGAAGAATAATAGAGATTTGAATATGCATGCATAAAGACTCGAGAATATTTGTGTAAATATATACATACATACGTAAAAGAGAAACCGTACTGCGTTGTCCTCTTTTCAAAACCAAAACCATATTGATGAATTATGGTTTTAATAGACTTCAAAATTTCAAGGTTTTTGAATAAATTTACAATTTTTATCGCTTGGCATTTTGAAATAGAAATTTGAGAGAAAAAATACAAGAAAAGGCATAATATAATTTAAGGGGAGATCAAAAGGTTTAATATTGCATTAATGCAACAGCTTTTGTGTCCTGTAATTAAAAGCCATATGGACTGTTTTCTTTTTGATTTTATACTGTAAACTGTAAACATTCAAATGTACAAATGCACACATACATACATACTCTGCACTTTACTTTTCCAATAAAGTTAATTGTGCAGTTACTTTACTTTTCCCCGAGTGTGTTTACACCGAGACCTTTGAAAACCTTTCAGGCTTCCTGCAATTTGGCTTGATAATTGAGAAATTGAGGAGTTTATACAGGGCAAGCATACACAGTAGGTAATCTACAAAATTGGAGCCATAACAGCCAATATTTATACAGTGAAAACTACACATTTGAGTCATGTAATAGTTATAGGAAAGAGATTTGGAATTGAAAGACAGTTCAACACTATAGAGTACATACACGCTCTTTACAGTCACAATTGGCATATACTTGTTCCAAAATGTGTATAAATAGTAAATAGTTTGAAAGCTGTCAGATTTTGGGAGAGGTTTTCATTCATGTATATTGAGCTGCCCTCCGTTTTGAGAGTCATTGTCAGTCAGTGCATCATGTCCTATGATTGTACGCTGTATGTGTATATTGTATATGTATCTCTATAGTTTAATTTATCCGAGTCGTATCATTTTCATATCATATCAGCTCATTCGATCCTACTATCAGCATCAAGATCAGTAGTGTGTAGTAGTTAGTATAATGTATGAAGTTTAAATTTAGCTATTATTATGTATACCTGGTAATCTAGTTTTTTTGCTCTCTCTCTCTTTCTAACTCTCGCTATTACACTCTTGTTTATGTTAGACTGCAACTCCCAAAGATTTAAAGTTTACCCTTTGAGCACGCACACGCGTACGAACTACAACTAAGTACATACAAATACAAACTAACGGGCAGAGGGACCAATAAAAGTGCATTAGGAATTACGAAATAGACAAGTCTCTTGTACATACATATATGATATGAATGATATGTGCTAATGCAGATGGAAAATGGAGCAGTAAATTAAATTGTGTATTCACATTCACTCCACTCACAAAGTCTCACTGGCAGATTAATCCAATCCAATCCTATCCGAAAAATCATGACTGGAGTTTTATATTATGCAAAGGTTAGCTGCAGGCTCTGCCACTTTCAATTTTAAATATAAAATGCAGCTATAGAAAAAATGTCTCGGTAAATCTTACGTTGTAATTTTAGTTATAGTAGAACGAACAAAATCCGCCCTGCGACTATGTACAACTGCGACGGTGACGTGACTCTGCTCTGACTCAATACTCAATCAACTTGTTTTAACTACTGCACTTTTCCATTTTTATCTTTGTCTTTAATCTGAGAATTGGAGAAGTGGTAATCCAATATGGATAATAAATAAAATAAAAGATGGGAAACTAACTTATGGACAACGAAAGCCCATTCCATTTCCATATATATTCCATTGTAAACAAAGAAGCATATGCATAGGAGATTGAATTCATCATCATTGTATTTGTACTGTATTGCATTGCACTGCGTTGTTCAACGTTCAGCATGGAGTTGGGTTGACATTTTTTATTTTTTGAGAAGAATGTATGCAGTTGATCTTCACCTCTTTCCATTCAGTCAGTCAGTCAGTCGGCTAGTCAGATGACTGCAAGACTGTCAGTGAGAGCAAGTAGCCATTCTTTCACAAGGCGAGTCGACTCGAATCAAATCGAATGTCATCGTCTTGGTTGTCTTTGTCATAAATGTCCAAGTCCACCGTCACGTGATAGCAGCCCCTGCAGTAAAGTTCGCCTGTCACTTTGTCTACTTTGGCCCATCATTGTTTGTTTCTCATGACACATACACTTCTGTTGCTTGTAATGCAATGGTGACCAAACGCCAAAGTTAATAATCGTAAAGTGAATGCAAATAGTGAATACATATACTAAATAATACTACGGGTTTGGATTGCTATGGTATGGTATTGCAGCTATGCAATCTGAGCGGTAGTAATAAAAAAATTGAACAAATAACAATCTTCAACATTGACAAAACCTCATAAAGACAGTCATTCAGCGGAGGACCAACAAAAAATTTAAAATATCCTCTAAACACGTAATTTGTAATCAACGCCGCAAATCGATTGATTATTCTTTATTCTACTTTGTATTTTTTTCCTTTGTGTAACCGTGACCGAAATATCTTCATTAAAAAGTGTGTGTGTGTATTAAGGTGGGCAGTGAATTTTTGCGTTGAATCGTGTCTTTGACTCAATGTTTGCTCAATAAATTACATTTTAATTAGGATGACTTCCATATAAATCCCTGGAAAACCATGTGCGCGTGTGTTCCGACTCTTCCTACAGTGAATTGCGCTGATTAGCATACTTTTCACTTTAAAAATTGTTCATATTGACTGTGTATTGGCAATAACAATGGCACGCACATGTTCTTCGTTTGTACTACATAACAACAAATACCCATAGCAATATAATAGGGAGGCGAAGGAGAACGAACAGGTGAATAGCAGTCAAGTATTATACATACATTATACATGTATATTCGTGGATACATACAAATGTAAAACGAATAAGATGTCCAAAACAAAGTTTTGAGGATAATGAATCGATGTTGTGACTTTGGCCATGTTTTGGATTAAGCGTGATTTACATACAGTATTTAATCTATGCATGTGTAATGTGTATAGGACTGTGGGAATTTGGGTTTGAATTTGGCTTGAACACAACGCCTAAAGTTTTTCTTTAGAGAGCATTAGAAATAAATCCAAGTCTCAATAGTGTTGTATAGGTATCCCAAATTTCTGAGGCGATTTGAGATTCCAACTATTATTGACGGTGACCGTGTCAATGTGAATGTGAGTGCGATGCGAATGGGGTAGCTCGTTAGTTACGACGATTGAGTTTGAGCTTGAGTTTGGCTTTTGAATTTGAGTCTTAGTTTTGTCTGTTGCATATTTGTACATTTTTATTCGTCTAGTGATTGTTATGGCGTGAAAAATTTCCGAGAGTGTAAACCTTGTCTTTGCCCAATAAGGTTTTTTGGGAAAGTCATCGTCTTGGCAGCGAGCTTACTCATGAAACACACTCTCAGGTTTAGCCGTAATGTGAATATGACTCGAACGACTCACTTTGTCTGATATTTGTCGTGAATGTTCATACATACTTATGTGTAGAGGTACATTTTATGTATACATAATATACATAATACATATATTGTCTCTTATTTGTATTACACTTTATTGTATTGTGTTGATATTTGCATTTGGCAAGAATGTGTCCTGTGAGGACTTTTCTGAGGATTATTATTATTATTTATTCGTATTATTACTTTTGGTCCATGTATTAAAACTGTGTGATCTTTGGCTTTGGATTGGATTTGGTATTGGTATTCTCTACTTTTTAATTCCCTATACGTGTTTCGCCTTCGCTTTTCGTCGTAGAAACTGCAGTATTGAAAGCTGTACAAGGGACGAAGCTGTGATGCAGTCAAAATAGAAAATACAATACAATGTAAATATAGCAGAAACATAAATATTGTAAATAAAAAGGTACGCAGAATTCATATTTCTCTTTGTGTATAGACTAGAGATCAGAGATGAATCATACGTAGCAAAGTACATACAGCCAAAGGTAAATTGTGTAAGTTGAAAGGTTCTTTTCCTTTTTGACACGACAACCAAAGTGAGAGAGGGATGAAGTCTTGAGGTACGTATGTGTTTGGTATTATCACTTACTTTTGACTGCGACTGTGTACTCGCAGTTCACACATGACTCAAGATTCGAGTCAGTATGCAGTATGGAATTTAACCTTCAGATTATTGGCATTGCCATTATTAATTGCCGTGTATATTTTTATTAATGTTGTTATTATGTATTATTGGACGAGTGCTGAAACTAGTGTCACATGATTGTGTTATTGTACATAAAAATACGATGTTGCTTGATTCTTCAAGTTACGTTGTTCAATGGCGAACCCTGGTTTAAATTTTGAATGCAGAATTTTAATGTGTGACGCTAGTATTATTTAAATTAGAAGATCAGTATTCACAAAAAGATTATCGGATGACTTGATTGCTGTCAAAAATCCCATGAGCGTCTTTGAGTTTGAATTGAGCGAAACTGAGAGAACGGCTTTATTTTCGTACGGTAAATGTAAATTATGCGACAGATTTTCTGAGATATTTTCCTGGTTCATGTCAATAAATTGACGCAAGTTAAATTAGGAACAACATGGTGAACATTATTGTTAGGCAGATTAGTTGTTATCAAGTGGAAGTGATCACATATTACTTATTTACACTTCTTATAACTATGTAGCATGCAGATGATCAAAGTTAATTCAGTTAAAAATGGTCTGCATGTAGTCTTCAGTTTTTGCATTGACCATGGCCTTTGCCTCGTGTTTAGAATGAAATTTAATGGGGCCAAAACTCTTCTTTCAAATATATTACATAAGGAAAATGTCGGTTTTTGTTCAAACTTCCAACATTCGATTGACAGTAATTGTTTATGAGTTGCTGAATAAAGTAAAAGCTTAAATCACTAAAAATTGATATGTAGAGCATAACCAAAAGATTGAAGCATGATATGAATGCAAATAATATATACTCTTGATATGGCTCCATACTTATTATTTGCTCAATTTCAGCTTCACATGCTTTAATACCTAATTGTATGATTGACGAGTATAATTCATGCGTTGAAGCTGATAAACGATGAGTAATTCTATGTCAAACGTTTGATTGAGCATTCCCAATAATTTTCACATAAATCACGCTTCTTTATCCTGAAAATGAGTAATAAAATGTACTTTTGCAAATTTACCTATGATTTCATTGTGAGCTTTGAATGAGTCAAAATCACAATCAAAGTCTTTCCGCACAAATATAATAGCCGCAATTTAAACGTTCTACCTAACTCGCCCATCACGAATCCATATTTAACTTGATAGCAAATTCCCGAACATTCGTTTATCTAAAAGGGGATTTTGCAAGAATTGAACCTGTCAATCTGAGAACCCTCATTGCCATCCAATTTTCTGCTAATAAAATTTATTTCCAAAACTAGACATAGACAAATCTCAAGGAAATTCGTTTTATTCTCCAGTGCTATACCAATATGAATTATCGATCAATCAGAAAAATAAAATTGCAGCTTCAATATCGATTTGTAGTTTATTGCACTGTCAGTGCCGGTGAGACTTCGATGATGGACAGTGGGAGAAAATAAAAATTGCATCAAAATGAAAGGGAACAAAGCTCTTCAGCATCGTGCTAAAAATATTAGCATTGTTTTCCCTTTCGTCTTTATTCTTTTTAACCGCGTCTCACTATGGGGTGAAAATCAACTTCACCCATAATAAACATATTATTCATAAATAAGACTCACAGGCTTATAACCATGATGGAGAGAAGTTCTGTAAAGTTGATTTCTTATGTAGCTACAGTGTCGATATACATTAAACATACATACGATAGGGTCTAAAGTCAGATTCATGTTTGCTGAACCTCCTTCATCATTTAATTTTTGATCCTTGGTATTTATTCGATATTGGTTTTTCTTCATAATCTTTAATATCATAACTAAACATATAAATTACAATGTGTGCCTCTAATCTCTGATAGTGTTCATTAGGCAATACTTTTATCCTAGGATCTTCGTCTTTGGTCTTTGTACGCGCTACAGGAGATTTGCATAATTGTTTCAAACCCTAGCTCGTGGTATAAAGTACTATAGGTATGTCGCATCTACCGTAAGTTCATTTAGTCGCATCAAGTGCATCTTAGAATTGTATTTTCTGTCTCACGTTAAATGTGCTTTAGTACAGTATGTTTAAGAGTATT
Organism: Sminthurinus bimaculatus; assembly: GCA_034698285.1. Lineage (NCBI taxonomy): Eukaryota > Metazoa > Arthropoda > Collembola > Symphypleona > Katiannidae > Sminthurinus > Sminthurinus bimaculatus. The sequence continues at coordinate 15,207 of JAQIVE010000750.1, read as the reverse complement.
TTTCCAGAAATGGAAAATAAAAATGCAGTAATCGAACTTTTACACCTAAATTTTATATTTACATGAAAAAGAAGTCAGTGTGCCGGTGTTAAGAAGCTTTACATTTAGTCAGATTTCGATGCAGGTTGTTCTTATATGTATACATATGTACCTATGTGCAGCATTTTTTATAGTGAGCTGTCAAGTCATGTCATCCTCATTCATTTTAATTTTGTGTGTGTATGTGTGTACACAAATCCTCCAGCCATTCTGTATTCGCACAAAAGTGCCTACACAATTTTTTTCAGGTGCACATTCAACAAAAGTGAATGGGGCAAAGAAACATGAACAGAGATGTAAAAGTAGTGTTAGATTGTCCATACAATAATACGTTGTTACTGACAAGGGAAAGATTGTTTGATGATAAGAATAAAATTTATTGACTGACTGCACGTCTAGCTGTACATATGTGCAGAGTAATCAAGTTGATACTGTAGATATACATTGTGTATGCTGTGTATTTGTATTATTTGTACATGTCTGTATATTTATTGGTCTTTTCTTTTTCTCTTTTGTTTGTGAACAGGTTCCTCCACAGATTTGGTGCCTACTTTTCTCACTCTCTACGACTCCCTGATCGCCCAACAAGCCACAGTTAATAGTTTATCACGCGTACTTTCCAACAATGAGCGAAAGGACCCTGAGAATGAGCATGACGACGAGAATGAGAATGAAACTGAGAGTGCGGACCAGGGTGACAATGTCCGATGGCCTAATTCCAGTAACAATGCTAGTGGACCATCCTCAAGTTCATTATCAAGTACAACAACAACAGCAATTCCTGGAGCAGACGGCGCAAACTGGATGAATCACTGTTCTTCCAGCATCTGTAACTGTAATACAAAAAACATTTCTAATTTTAGTAACAATAATCATCATCATCATAATAGTCGCACAAATAGAACTTGTACATTCAACAGTCATAATGCAAACCCAAATCCAAATGTGCAAAGTCGAGGTCAATTGACTCACCATCATAATAATAACCACAGTGGTAATTCAAATATACTAGTGAAAACGGGATCAAGGTCGGCAAGTCAGCGACCAGCGGCCATCACCATGAAAAACTCGCTGGAAGACCAGGCAAAGCAGCGACCCTTGTCTGTCAATTCCACAGTCTCTTCATCGAGCTGTTCCTCCTCCGAGAGTTCCGCCGCCTCCCTCAGTGCGAACAATAATAATAGTAGTAGTCATAGCAGTAGTAATGGTCACATTGGAGGTGGACACTTACACAATGGAACTCCGGTGGCTCCAAAGGCGAGTCCAGAGGATATCGATGTGACCATAATTCCAGACGCAGACGTCAGCGAGGATGACGACGACGAAGATGAGGAAAATGTGCAAAATAATTGTAGTAATAGTAATAATTTAAGTAAAAACCATAGTAAAAACCGCTGTGCCAAATCCAACACGGACCAAAACAAACAAACTAATGGGACTGAAAGGTGCTTCAACAATTCAACTGTCAAAGGTTTGTCAAATTTTTTTTCATGTATACATTTTGGATTCTGTTTTTACCATCGTAAAGTATCCTATATATGCTTCAAGGATTTTATATTTTATTCACTTTTCTTATTTATGACACTGCACAAAGAAACTGCACTTGCTCCAGAGAATTTTCTCAGCCCCGTCTAATTTAATGCAAATGGATTTTCTCATGCGCGGTTAATACACGGTCCTTGTTTTAAATTTTCGGACGCAAACGTTTTGCATAATAATTTTTAATTATTACCATAATCATATTATGTCCATTGTCCATACAGCATGTCTCATTGCTCGAATTGTTGTCATTAGTTAACTTGTGTCATTATTTTTACTTTTTCTTCTCCCGTAAGAAGCAGAGAAAGAAGTGCATGTAATGTGCGAGTATGTACTTACAACAAACGAAAACCAGATGAGATAGCAATAGATCTCGCGTCTTCTTTTTATGTTCTGAGCCATTTATTATCTCATTGAGAGATTGAGAAGATTGGGCTTGAGTTTTAACTTTAAGCATAGCACAAGTACGGAGCGCATGGGAACAATTAGCGACTATTTGGAATTGGTATGAGATTTGGCTTTGTAGTTTTGTAGTTGTATAATTGTGAGCACTGTGAAGCACTTATACTTCAACTGCTGGGTAATATAGACAAAGCAGTATTTGTATGTTATGTATCTTTGCACCTGTAGATATTCTTCATTGAGTAAAATGTAGTAATGACGGTAATAATGGCCCGTTCCATCATCGTGTATTTAGTATTTACTGTATATGTACATCTTTCTATATGGTCAAACCACTGTAATAACTGTACCATTAACTAATATACATTCATTAGGGAAAGGCAATAAATCATATGTATATTATGCTCTAGTAACATTATATAGATTATCATGTCATGTGTACATTTTAATTTGAACGAGGGAGCAAAAAGCCAAAGAATAAGAAAGACAGATTACAAAGCAATATGCAATTCATTTTGGTTATGTACAGCAGCAGGACGCTCTATTATCTGTTACAGATATCTACTGTCCACAGTCTGCAATATATTATGCATTTTATCTGTATTTTTTGTGTATTAGATACTGTGCATGCTTACAGGTATTTCACACTTACCTCTTTTGCCTTTTGCTCTTGTTGTTCCTTTTGCTTTTTGCTCCATCTCCTTTATATTTACCAGCTCAGCTTATCGTGAGTTTCAGTTTCATCGAGCAAAAATCCACGGCTTATTATTGTACATGAATGTAAAAAGGCAGAGGAGACGGAGAATCTTCATTGGATAGATAAAAGTGCAGATGCTGAGACCACAGCACGATGGAATGCATAGTGCACAATGAAATGTACCAGACTATTTTAAATATTTTTAATTGTATATGTAGCTGCAGAGAATGTACATAAGTATAAAGAGATACACTTTTATAAACTATGTTTAAAGTTTTAGTGTGCAGAATGTATATATTTTACAAACCTATGATGTGCATACATGATAGAGCCGTAATGGTCAGAGCAGAAAATAATTCAAGAATTTAAGTCCAGTTTCAAGTTCAGATTTTGTGTTACCGACTTTTGTAAAGACAAGTTATATTTCTTCAATGTTCTGTTACTTGTTTTAAATTTTGTAAGGGTAATATTGTATAATCACCTTATTGAGCGAGAAGGTTTCTTATGCATAATGTACATTTGCATCCGTTTCAAAGCTTCACTCTCACCTTGAAAACTGAATTGAACGTACATATAGTTACTTGTACAATGGCTTGAACAAAAGAAGTCTCCATCTTTTTCTTCCGATTACGCATATGTACAGATATTATGCAAGTTTAGCAGTAGCATACGTTTTTGTACTGTGTGATGCATTTTAATATTATTGTGCTGTGATTTAATGTTAAATCATCATTATAAAGCGTTAAGCATGTAAACACGAACATTTTACTCCAGTCAAGTATGGATATAAGTATGAAGTTGAACCAGAGTTTGTGTTTACCAGTTGCCACTATTATTTACAATTGGGTATCAGATGCTCATGCCATGATCACCGTGTTCATGATCTTGCATGAGTCTTTGCTTAATTTTCTGTTTGCTCACAATAAAAAGTCGGACAAAAAGTGTTGTGGGGTACGTATATAGGGAGTGTATTACGCCCGTTTATGCAGTGGAGCTTGATCGAGCTCACGATAGTATGCAGTCACAGTCCTACACAGTTCTAATCCACATCATACAGTTTGTTTAGCATTTTATTAGAGTAGCAAACAAATGCAGGCTTCTCGGTAAAGAAATCATCATAATGGTATCAATTCACTAGTTGAGCATTAGCTTTAGTTTATTATACATTACATTACAGTTCAGTCAATTGTCGTGTCAAGGTCTGCGTCACGGTCAATATACCTCTTGTATACCATTTTTATGAGGTTTTCTGTAAAGGTTCTGGGGGAAATAAAATAAAAACACCCTGCGTCAGTATTTTATTTCTGTAGTGCTTAATGTATACTATCTCACACGGGAGAAGCCGAAAACTAAATCCAGTATTGGACTATGCATACTTGTTATTTTCATATTTTCGTTTTGTTTTATATTAAATGCAAGTTAGAACTGAACTTGGCCATAAGTTTATGCAAAATTGGAGAGCAAACTGCAAGAATAATATTTTTTTGGCATTACAATGCAGCACACTGTCATATTTGATTTCTTCATAATAAAATAAAGAGAAACTTCCGCAATCTCTACAATCGTAGTTTTCACACTTTGCATTATGTATGTATGTAGAGCTGCATTCTATTTAGGAGCTGATTTATTTCACTTTGATTTGGCTGTTGATTCATTAATAAACTTGAGCGTAAAATATTGTACAAACAAATGGGCTGTCCAACTTGATTTTTTTCCTATTCTGATTAACAAGGAAAGAAAGTGAGAAGGGGGAGTAGCTATTTTTTGACGTGAGATGCGAGCTGCATTATAGCAAAGCCGCAAATAAAAAGAGAAGAACAAAAGCAAAGAGTCATAATATAGGAATATCTTTGTAGTTTTGCATGCGCTTTTCATCTGAGTTTGATTGGCGACTTCCACGAATCGAATGCACAGCAAAACTGAGTCATAATTCATAAATTATAGAGACATCATGCGTGTTATCATTATCAATATCGCTGTGATTGAGATGTTTGGGAATTAAGACACATCCCTTTGTACTTTGTGCATATATTTGATGTCGTACATTGTAAGCATCCAAAACCAACTTGAATTACACGGAAACGCCAACAATAAGAAAAGGGAAAGAATTTGGAGAAGAAAAAGAAGAAGGAGTCTTATGTTGTACTTTGTCTTGTAAGTCTTAATTTTCTTTTTTCAAAGGATTTTCCCACAAATATAAATTAAATTGGATACTGTTGTACTTACAAACAGTGTATGCAAAAAAAAACCTTTGATTATCCTTCGATTTCTCAGCAAAGAGCAGCCAAGCTCGATCAAGTTGACTCGTGTCAGTTTCATTCTGATTCCTCGACCAACTCTATTCAATATCCCACATCTCAAGCCGATCAGTGCACTCTGTCCACTTTTCATTTCAATACTTTGTCAAATCAAAAGCATTATGAGAGCTGGTTGAAATTTGAAATCGAATACTTCAAGGGAATTTTCTCCCAAATTTTCCCCACACATATCCATACATATGTAATAGTGTCATATATTACAACTTACGGCTCAAAATATAGCAATATTGAACTTTTGTCATAATCAAACTAAAAAGTATTCATTATTTACAATATTAATACTGACACAATGCGAAACGTTTTATGTATAACAACAAAAAATGTTATGCATTATAAGTACAAGCATTTTTTGAATTAAATAATTCAGGAAACGGAAGCAGAAAACTGAAAAACCCACACCAAACAACACATAACTATCCTGCATATACATCCATGTGCATATAAATATATCTACGTTATGGTTTATACATAAAAATAATGACGAACCTTCTTCCGTCCCTTCCTTTTCAGTATACTTGATTTTTTATGCATGAAATTTGAGCCACTTTTCTCTTTCCCTCGTTTCCCTTTTCCTCTCTAAAATATCGTCAATTTTTCAACGTCCTTGCCTCAAACCCTTTGAGTTCTTACACACGTTGATTTGCTCTTTGGTTTTCGTTCATTCACTTTCATCTAGTTTTGAGTTTTGATTTTTGATGGCCAATAAATTTCTATTAATATTTTGATTTGTGGATTATACTCAAGATTTTTTGAAGTTTTTTGCCTTGAATTTTTCTCCGCATTCTAGAATTTTCAGAGTCCGTGTATAAGTACGCCTACATGCTTACATGCTTATGCATATTATGAACGACTGAGAAACGTGAATATAGGCAAATGGAAGTGACATGAGATAATAATTAAGAGTGCTAATATGGGCCATGTTATGACGGTTAATTAACTTTTGCAGATAAGTTCCCTTTCATCTTTTTCCTTCCCCTCCAGCGGACGAGTAGCTTCATTCGTATAATAGGACATGCTATGGTAAAATATGTCATGATATTTCACGATAAGACAACGAAAAAGAATGGAAAACCCATTTACTTCTTCCTTCCTTATGTATGTATGTACTCCATTTTCATTGTGTGCAGTGTGTACGGAGAGGGACAGTTTGACTTGGAAACATGGATATGGAAGTGAATTATACATTTTTTAATTATTGATATGATAGGATAGGATGATATCTCATATACGCTCGAAACTCAAAATGAAAGACTACGTCAAAAGCTTCGGCTCAAAACCAATGTGTGTTTACATTGGTTACATTAAAATTGAATTTAGAGAGGGTTCACTCTTTCAGACATTTATAATAACTAGCTGACTGGTGCTGGCCCCAACATGGTGTCGTGTCATTTAACAATTTTTTATTCAAGAATATGAGCCAAAGCCAAAAGCATGACATGTGTTTCTGTTTGTATAAATTATATTACCAAGTGTAATTGGATTAATTTCCGAGAGCTGTGTGTAATTTCTAATTAGGTGCTTATGACCCGTGTGAATTTACAATATCAACTACATCATGTGTACATATAATGACACTGTGAAACATTTAAATGAGAGAATCTATACATACATAATGCTTACTTCATTTTAAATTTTCATTTACAACCTTTACCTCAGCAACATCATCATAGTCGTCATCGTCATGATCCTTTGGGGATTCTTTTAGTTAACTTTTATGCTTACAAATATACATATTGTACATTGTACGGTTTAAACTTAAATCCATTGTACATACATTAGGTTTGAGTGCATTGCAACTCCATCATTTTGGGTCATTACAATCTTAATGTCGTGTAATTTGGAAAACGAAACATGCTCAAGGAAAAGGGGAATTGTACTTTTCAAAAATGTCATCACATATCACATTACATGGCCTCATATCACCGCATTTGAGCGGCTTATTTTTCTGTTGTTTTTTTGTGTATACTTAAAAAGATGTTGCATAAGAATAGTCATAATAATACATAGTATTAATGCGATAATACTTGTTTATTTTTGTTGTCCATATTATGAGTGAGTGCCTTGTGTATAAATCATCTTCTTTCGGTTTTCGGTGTATGTATCTACAATCAGAATCTGGTTGGAGAGTAAGAGTGAAATTAAGAGCAGGAGTGTAAAATGTCGAGGGAAAAGAAAAACCATATGGCTCTGCTATGTACATATTATTATAGATACATATGTACATGGATGAAAAAACCTAGTGAATGAATGAACTTCCTTTCCATTTCAAACGCAGTTACAATCATACTATATACATATTTTAACTCCCATGTATCTGTACATTTCTATGCAATACATAGATAGATACACTTACTCTGGTAACTTACAATCTACACGCAAGTGAGAGTCAAGTAAGAGTAAAAGTTATGTGAGGTATATTTACTGAAGGAACAAAAAAAGTAATAAAACTGTTCAAGCATGTTTTTTCTCTTTTTGCATCCTATCTCTCCAACTCATCAAGACTCGGTTTGTTCTGAATATTTAAATGCTAATTTAAATAGGATCTCTTGATGGTATAAACAAGTAGAGGAAAAAATATGATTATGGTAATGATCTTGTTGATGATGACTCGAGTGTAGTTTTTATGCAGTTTAGTATGACAAAAACTGCATCAAAAAGTTAATTGTGGCCTGTTGTGGACTCGTCATCAGCATCAACGTCCAAATAGCAATAATAAAAAATATACAGATGTATGTATACTAATTGTCGGTGAGTAGTTGTTGAAGTTGGGAATGAGATGAGATTGGATGGAGATGACCGCTCTATAGTTTTGGGGCATTCACTTTCATTTGTATTATATTGCCTGTGTTCGAATTAGAATTAGAACGGTCCTTTTGTTTCAAAGTGAATTGGGAGGCTGTCAAAAGGCTCTGTCTTTATAATATTGTATGCAATATAAGGGATGATCATAAGGACGTTTTATTTACAGCTTCATTTGCGATCAGAGGCTTCTGATTTCATTTTCGTTTCCCTATCCGTCCATCGAGCTAATTATGTCCAAATGCTCGTCACAAAGTAAACAGTAAAATAAACAGTATCCTAGTTCGTACATATGGCATGTAATTACACATACAGCATATTATACATTAAAGTTTCTACTGTTTTTTAAAACAACTCATATACTGACATCATAAGAAAATCTTACAAAAGCTAAAAGTTCGATTCAATGCGTTTTCGTCTATTTTTGTAAAGAAGAGAAAATGATGTGAGTGTAAATTTTTCTGCTTTTGACGAAATTTAAATTTGCGCGTTTGGAAGCAATTTTCAGAGTTCAAACAAAGTTATGCTTAAAAACAAAAAAAGACTATTAGCTTTAGCCAACATTTTATCAGAAAGGAGATTTCTATGGAGCGACAGATGCCCTTTTTTTAATTTCCAGGCTTAAGCTGATGAGGAGACTCTAGAGCTTCAGCGCGCAGTTTATAAACAATGATCAAAAGAAGTGGACCAACTTTTGCGTCATGACATGTAATTATATTTTGTATTGTGCCGTCCTTAACTTTTTCAAATCCCGAGCAAAAAGTTTGTCCACAAAATTTTTGCAAATATTTTCCGTTTGTTATTTATTGTTTATACTTCAGATGTTGGCAAACAAAAAAGTTATGACTTGTTTACTTCCAGAATTTTCCAACACCATCTGGTAATAAAGAAAAAGTTTCTCCAGTACTGAAAATTGTGTCGACAACTTGAATTAAAATAACTTTTGTTTTTAATTATCAATTATATTTAGTTTTTTTTACTTTATTTTTCAACCTTGATTTACCGACTTTGATATACTGGAATACAATTTCAATGAACTCTTTCAAAGTACCTTTCAGGCCTTGCATTTTTCATCAGCATGAAAAGTGAAAAGCATCATTGATCTTTCGTTTGCCCTGTCATAAAAATGAAAGAGGAGTTTATCTTTTACTTTGCCTTTGGTTTCGGTTTCTCCAAAAGTTGGTGTGGGGTGAATCCGACTTCTTTTGTCAGTGATTGTGTGTATTGAGTATTGAGTAATTGTCTCATATACATACAACAAAATGAAGACAAAAAACCAAATGCAAAAGATTATTTTCCAACCGTCAACTTGCAAGTAGAGGGAAGCTAAAAGCTATAGTGAAACGGGCAAAAATATGTAGGTAAAAGGTGTAATTTACTTACATATGTATGTGTAGTACATATTATTTCTGTGCAGAAACTTTTGAATTTTCTTGCTCGTCCGTGAAGACAGAAAGAAAAGAAGTCTCAAAGACAGACTTTGTTCAAAGTTGAAGCCGAAAGCTAGAATTGCCGAATGCCGGCTTATATGATCTCTTAAAAGTTCCCAGTTCCTATCTAAGGTTAGGGTGAAGACACAAGATCACAAGACAAGACGAGATGAGACATGGAAAGTTGAAGCAAAAGATGGGTACACTACAGTACACTTGAAAGGGGGAAAGACAAGAGAGTTTTATTTTACAAAAAGATGGAAGGATGCTTGCAAGTTGCGAGCCACAGTTAAAAGTTGACTCATCACATCAACGTAACGCCGTATGTGTATAAATAAAAGAAAGACTGAATAAAACTTAAAGTACACGCACAAGGTAGTTTTCACCCTGTTTGCCGTGCTCTGATGTGTTTTACAAAAATATCTCTGTACTTCTCTATGTGTATGTACTTATTCTCGTGTTTGCAATTCTTCCTTCCAAAGTTTGAGTCCAAAAAAGTCTTTTGTGTTTCCTCAACCAAAATTCTGGAGTGTTCAAAAGGTTTTACAACTATAAAGGGAATAGATATAGAAAAAGGGCCGTCTTTCAATCCTCTGTCGTTAAGCCATCTCATCCCAATGGATGATGGTTGTCTTCTATGTATCTCGACGGCGCTTTGTTCGCCAAAAGACAAAGGGAAGAAATCCATTTATTTCCGACTATTTTTATAGACAAAGCGTACTCACTTTTCCTTTCGTTGAAGGCGGGGGAGCACAGAGCACAGATTTTTTTTGCAGCTCACCTTTTTGCATCTTCATTGGCAGGTATACCTATAACTTTACTAGAACAGAGTCAGTTGGAGCCTTGACTTTGAACCTTTAAATAATACTTGCACATCTTTTCTTATGTAATGGATAATGGATGCATGGTCTGGTTTAGTTTATTCCATTTTCGCCTGAAGGTTAAAATGGTCGAAGACAAAAAGAAATTACGACTTGGTTAAGAGTAAGAAGTTTGAGAATATTTAGAAAAATTGGCTCTGTAGCATTTCTTGTGATCAAAACTAATGAAATCGTCGTCGTTACGAAAAAACTGTGATGAGTTTTTGAGTTGGGTAATATAATTCCTCGTATATTATTTATGAAAGGAAATCTTTATGTTAATTTGTTTTTGACAAATTCCCCTCTTGATTTCAACCTCGACGATCTGTAACCTTTTTCCTGTGGTAATTAGTCAAGTTAAGTCAAGTCAAACCAAGTGTAGATACGCTGAAGGAATTTTTCCCCTTCTTAAACTATACAGAAGAGTGCCGAACTGGAGTGGAGAAGAAATGTCACTGTCTGCTCGCATATGCATACATACATATATAGAGAGATGACAGAAGAAAAGAAGAAAGTGAAGGGAACGGAAAGAGTAAAAAGGTCTAAAGTCAGCTATCCATCTGTTTTTATGAATAATTGATGAGAACTTTGACTTGGTCTCGAGTCTTGAGCCTCTCTAGAACAGAGAATATTTTATAATGTGTCAGACGGAGAAATTCTCTATGAAGGAGAATCTCTCAAAACTTAAAGAATGATATAATATCTTCTTTCTTCTTGCTTCTCTTTCCATATTCACAAAACTATCCGCTATCCACAACATCCATGCATTATAAAATGCTATAAGTTGTAAATAACACGAACGCATGTTTATTGCATATGTAATACGATATAAAGGGAGCTTATACAATGAGGCGTTATTAAAACGTAAATAGGCATGGAATGCTTTCAGAAGCCGCATGATCAACCCCTTTTAAATGTGCAATGTGCATTGTATAAATAAATAAGGAAGGAGGGATAAGGCAGGGAAGATGGAACCCTTCTCTTTTATTGACTTCCTCCTTCCGGCACCGCCGACCTAAAACTTGAACGCGTACATATGACTTTAATGAAAAGCACATAGAAATTTCCCCTCCCAACCGTATATAACAGACGAAGAAAAGTTTGCATTTTTTATTGTCAAATGACGCTCCGGGAACTTTTTGAAGAAGAAGTTAAAAGTCAAATGCCAAACATGATAAACGTTTAGTTTATAATGTGGCAATGTAATATTACATACTCAACGGCTCATAACTCATTAATGCATAATGGGTGTTTGGTATTGAGAATTCAAAAGACTGGAAAAATTACAAACTAATATTTAGCAACATTTATTTCTTTTTCGAAAATTCAAAATTTTTCCTTTCAGTGCAATAAAAGGTATCTTCATGAAATTCCTAAACTTTTTTATCTTTGTAAGTAAGCAAATAGCAGAAGTTGAGTTTAAATCTTGATCTATCTTAAAAAGGAAACGGAACATACTCAACCATTTCTAGCACCTGGTGTTTTTCAAGAATACTCGCACTTGCCTTAATCTTTTTCGACTACATACATGCATATGTGAAACTTGTGAGTAAAGTGTAAAAAGTTGTGGAGGAGAGTTAAATCAAATGGTGTATTATGTATTCTGTAATATAAGCTCAAAAGGCGAATATTATGGACTGCTCAAAAATAAAAACGTGTGTGGAAAGTTGGAGAAAAGGAAAACATTGTGACACGACATTGCAATACTTTACATGTTATCAAACACACAAAATTCCAACTTGGCATTTGCACACATTACGTTTGCATGTTATACACATACATGTGTATTTTGCTTTTTGCTATGTATACATGATACATGGTCCACATTATTGTTAATATTATGCTGTCCTGCTTTCATTTCACTTTCTTCCAACCCCAACTCAACTTTGCTCTCTGTATGTATAGCTTTAGTCGAGAAGAGTCGATTCATCAAATTCAAAGTAGACTGCGTGTAGGTATTTAGAAGCAGCTATAATATATATTTTTGGAATTTTTTTATCCTCTTACTTACATGTTTTACGACCATTCAGTACTAAATACAATATACACATACACACACACACACACACAGTTTACAATTATCTGCATCTGGACAATAAAATACAAAATGCTCAAAACCATACCTGTACAGTATAAATCAAATTCACCATTTAGCGTGTGACTGGGGTTAGATATGGCTTGAAGGAGTTTCAGTATTCAGCAGGAGGAACACAAAAATGAAAGAAACGAAGGTGGAAGTCGTGAAAACGGTCACACATAAAAAATATTTTATAGTTTTTTCATGCACTTTCCATGACTTTATTGACTGGGTTAGACTACACTCTAATGGAGGAAAAGTGGACTTGGACAATTTATTTATTTATATGGAGTGCGATATGCATTTTCCTTTCGTCGAGCAGTATTTTTATGTGCATATATTTTAGAATTAGAATTAAACCCACGGCTTTGTCTTTTCATGCTCGATGCACAGTGTACACAGTTTTGCTGAGTTATATATCTGCATAATACACTCGATTATGCACGCTTAACATTAAATAGCTTATACTCAAAGTCAACTTAAATTTTCCACTAATAGCAGAGAAAATGATGCCAAAATGTCAAAGGCTACAGGATTTATTCGTGGTTTCTGTGGCCAAATGTTGTACACACTTCTATGTAGATTGACGATAGCTTTCATTTTTCTGTCGGAACAAAGTTGCATAAAATACAGGTATAATAGGAAAGTGCATAATGGCTATTATTTTGCCTTCTGCTTTTATCACTTATGCAAGTTGCACCAGTCTGTCAAGAACAGAAAGGGAAAATATTATTACAAAGTATATATTACACAGGAAATAAAAGACTCTCAACTGCAGTCGTGTTATTATCATCATCATCATCATCATGAAGAGAAATATGAAAATGTCTAGAGAAAATAAGTATGAATTGGCCTTAGCGTGTAGTTGTCTCAAGTCTCAAAGTCCTGTCTTTTTTTCTCTGTTTCTCGCGTTCCGTCGATATTGATCCTAAAACTGGAGAAAAGCAAAGAAAACGGAAGAAAGCTCGAGAAAGTGTAAAAGAGCAAATTTATTATTTCTCTCCCCCTCAACATCCATCCATTCATTCATTCCTTCATTCATCCGTTCTGTATATTCTAGAGAGGGAGAGAGAGAGTTCACTTTTGCTTTTTTCTCAGGAATCCAACACAATCACAATCACTAAATAATGGTAGAGGTTAGGCGAAGCAGAAAAAACGAAAATTTTCCCTTTTCTTAAGCGTTAAGATGTGAACCGAATAGAGCTTATAGGTTAGATTGTACATAGTTAGTTTTATAGTGCATTTATGCAGTTTAGATATGGATAATTCCAGTGGTGCAGTTGCTGTTGCAGGTCCAAAAGGAAAGCTCGACAACTGTGAGACTCCAGCTAAGAACTTACTATTAAGCTTAAGTTAAGGTTAAAGAGCCAAGCTCTTGCTCTTATATGCACATGCAGTTCCTTCCTTGCATAATATAATAGAAATAGGCCTGAGAGTGTGGGGGCTATCGAGCGTATAGAGTGCAGACTCCCCACGTTTTTCCCAGTCGATTTTTTCTTCATCTTTGACTCTGTCATGGGGGAATGAAAGAAGAAGAAAGTTTAGGGCGTACAGCGCACAATGTACAGTGGTGAATGGCGAATCTCTCGATTCACTAAACTGACATGGCAGAGCTGGGGGAAAAGGCGGAGAACTTGCATGTAGTTGGATTAGTTTTCCGGAACCCGAGAAATATTGGGAGAAAAGGGGGAGGAATTGTCGAAGACCAAGAAATAAGAAACAAGGGAAGGCGAGAAATAAATTACTGAAAGAAAACTATACATTATAAAGCATGTATATAGATAGGGTGGTTGGTTGATCGTGAATCGTCTGCTTTGGGAGAAGCCGAGTTTGTACATATATATACTGAAATTTGAAATAGAAAAGCTTCTGGGGAATATCTATCGAGTATTACAAGTATACAAGTATGCAACACTTTTTGTATATGCCGCATAACATTATGATCTGGAGAAAAAAAAGAAACAAATTGAAAATTTGTATTGCGTGTCATGTCATGCTAATATGCTGAAAATTTGTCTTGTCACCATGGACCATGAATTTTTTCAGTTTTACATGAAAGAAAACCAACGTTGGGAGTAGTTTGAATCGATTTTGTACGTTTTACACGTGTATGTATGTAAAAGGTGAGAATTCGGTACCAACATTGTAGGATACTCTATACAGTACAAAGTACAAAGAGGAAAGCTGAAGAAGCTCTCAGTCTGCCGAAATTCCTTCGCATTTTACTTCCTTCCCTATTTCCTTCTCGACTGACTTGATCCTTGGGGAACTTGAGTGGAAGTGAAAAAATCGGAAGAGAATGTGTATATGCAAATTTTATGCGAAAAATATGATGGAAAATTGAAAATCCGTTCGCTGAGCTTGGAAAATGTGGATGAAATAAGAAAAATATAATAAGATTCCATTGAAAAGGAAAGGGAACTCAGGGGGAAATTATAATGATTATCGAAGGATGAGATGACGTGAGGTGAGATGAGCTGAACTCTCAGCCCTAAACCCTCAATGTTCTGAATCTCTTTCATCTTTGTCACGTGGAAGCTTGAGGTTAAGACAGGAAAATTTGCACATGGTACAATATATGTAATAGGTATACATATGCAAGATTTATTTTGTCTAGGGCAAAAAATAATAATGTTTGTACTGCGTACATGTAAATGTACGTGGGTGTTTTAGTAATTGGACTCGAGTTGTTTGCAAAGATACATTTTCATGACTTTTTGTAGCATCAACTATGAAATATGGGATATTTTGAAGACGAATAACTAAAAAGATAAAGTATGATGATGATGACCATGGTGATGGTAAATATTGGAGAAATTACCTGAAAATCAAGTCAGCGTTATTGTATCAAGATTTTCACACATAATGCGTTATACCGTCAACAAATGGAATTTAAGGTCTAATTGGAACCAAGATGATATTAGGGAGATTGTGATTAGTTTACTTTCGTTATTTGTTGTTGGCGTCTCAAGATGAATGTTGCCCTGCTGTGGCGACTGTAAATATTTTGAGAGGAAACGCATGTTTTTTATACATACAATGACGA
>JAQIVE010000749.1:0-32111 GCA_034698285.1 Sminthurinus bimaculatus | reverse complement strand
GTCTGCCTCTTAAATGTTGAATGTACACAAATTCTAAATACATACAAGTACACGTACACCTTGTTGTCTTTTTTTCTATACCCCATCATTCAATCGACGTTTTTCAATTTTCCGAATGAGTCATCTCCTCCCAATTCACGTGAAACATGGGACACAAAATACAAAATAGAGGCCAATTTACATATATGTGTACAATACTGATACTGATAGTTGATAGAAATGTCAAAATGGACGGGCGATTCTTGCCATACAAATTATACAGGGAGAAATAAAATTGTCAAATCGTCAAATAGTCGAGCAAGTCAACGAGAAAAACTAGACGCAAAAACAAACCAAGACATGTACACACATACACACCGAATATTGACCTAGTTTGTATTTACCTAGACGTACAATTATGTACAATGTACAAGGTATCAGTAAAATAGAGGTTCTGTGTGTGAAGCCCGATTCTTTTTTCAAAATACCGAATCTAGAGCCTCCCTATTAGATCGAAATTCGGTATTCCAAATAGGTATGTAATGCAGATCCAGTTGGAATTTTCATCCGGAATTCAGACTATTCATTTCAATGGCCCACACGACTCACGGACTTTTTGTCTGTCTCTGTGCCCCTGTCTCTTCTCCCTCTTCCGTCCAATCCAGTCCGATTCAATTCCATTCCATTCTATTCTATTGAATCGATTTTCCTTTTGCTTTTCAATTGTACATACACATAATATTATTGTGTGTACGAATGCATAAATTCACACACAAAAAAGCCGTCCCATATACATAGATTATGTATAGATAGATACTAACTGTATTATGTCTTTTTGCATGCCACTTCATCCGCCGTGCAAAAAATGACTAGGAAAATAACACACGGGAGACTTTCCTCTCCGAATGTATCGAATCCATTGTCTCGTATTGTGTCTATGGTGGTTTGGTTATCACTGGAGAAATTCAAGGCCCAATCCATTTAGTGGTCTTGAGCAACTTCATAATATCGTATGTATGTATGCATGTATGTAATACATAACTGATAGGAAACCAAACCGGGACAACTCCAACAACCACCACCACAACGGAGCCAAACCATGCATGTGTACTTTCATACACACACACATTATACATTATCATTATATTATTATTATTCCTTATTATGCCTCCCATTACACATTATGCACGGTAGTGTCAATAGTCAATACGAATGCGAATGTCTCTTTCTCTTTCTTTATCTCGCTGAATTACCTATTCGGACGCATAATATACGTGTATATACGCCGATTGCCGATGCCGACCAGCCAAGCCAAGGCAGGCAGCCCGTCAGACCGACGGTCGGTCGGTGGGCGATGCATGCAAATCATTATCATTCTAATTTAGCCAACGAGCCAATATTGAGTATGCACATTTTACATACATGTGTGTATGTCGCTGGAACTATAACTCAAACTCCTCCAGCTAGAAGTGGAACTGGAACAAGGAAAACGAAAACAACCACAACTCCCACCGCCATCACACACCACACCACCATACACCATACATACATACCAGTACCACAATACATAACAAATCGATTTCCATTAAAAATCTATAACCAAACCAAACCATCAATTCCCTATCGCCAATTCAATGACTCCTTTGCCGGGTGTCTCTGTCTATCTGTGTATAACTATGGAGCTATACAATGTATGTACATGTATGTATATTTATGGTAAACATTATTATTTTAGGCCGGCAGTGCGATTCGATGCAATGTCGAGTGGACATGAACTCATTTCCCATAATGGACTCACTCTGTATATACAGATTTGATATACAGTTGATATCGGTATCGATACTGAGTAATCGAAGGACATTCTACATGTACAATATATATGAGGAATGTATATGTATAGACACCGGAAAATTCTTCAAGTAGGCAAAGGTCACTCAAACTTTCTCCGTTTTCCAGTCCAGTCAGTCAAGTTGAAGTTGAAATGTATGTACCTTATGTATTATGTACCTATGCATGTATGGAGAGCCTGGGCGTCCGTATGACGCTGCTATGTTATTCTGGTAACCGTATTTTGTATTTCCTTAAACTTTCCTCACGAACGCTCTCTGACTTATTGCTAACTACATACATATTATACAGTATTATACAGTGAAAATTGTCCACTCCATACACTTGGATAATAATTATGGCGGAAGTTGTACAGAGGCATTTTATTGTACGTAAAATCTGTCTTCCTTCTTCAAATCTATACATACAATGTAAATTGTAAATACATGATGTACAAAGACAGAGACAATCACACGCATTGAGTTCATTTCCTGTATTCTTTTTTCCTCCAGATAATATGCCAATTGCCAATATACATAGTTAATTGTGTAACAGAGAGGCAATACCAAAGGCAGAAAAAGACAAAGAATCCATAGAAATATCTAGTGCATATATGTGCTTATGGACATTCGCAAATGAGGAACACGAAGAAGAAAAAAAAGAGGGAATGAACCAACAAGGAGAAAATGAACAGAATATGTAGAAAAAAAAAAGATAGAAATAAAATCAGTAGAATCTCGTCTTTATTTTTTTTCCTTTTAGCTTTTATCTGCTCCCTGTCTTCTTCTTCTTCTTGGCCTTAGCTTTGACTTTGAGCTTTTATGTTCAGTTCGCACATACATGCATAATATAAAATAAAATAGCATCCCATACCATTACACATATAAATATAACCCAGATAATCTATAAAATGGCAGGAGCCGTCGAGAAAACAATACAAGACAATGTTCATGTTCATCATCATATGTATTCTCATTGTTATTAGTCTACCTCTAACCTTTCCCTTATTCCATCTATGTATATCCATCGCTTGAAAATGGGCATTCTATCTTCTATCTATCTATACCCATAATACATACATTATACATCTTTATCTTATTATTATGGGATTATACTCACAATTTATACATAAATACGATTAACTATATATTATATATGTATGTATTATGTATAAGCGCCCAACAAGCAAACAAGCCAAAAGAAGGAAGAACAAAAAAAGAAAGAAAAAACAGAAGAGTCCTCCCATTGTTATTATTATTATTATTATTATTATTTCCTCGTAATCCAATGCAAAAAGAGGTCCAGATATATATACACACACAACGTAACATAACATGCAGTCCAAGATATAACAATCAGAGTCAACATCAACATGAAGCTCAACTTCAACTTCAACCTCAACCTCAACTTGCACTGACCATCAGTAAAAACAAGAGCATAATAATATATGTACATTGTACATGTATAAAAATTAGACCTTGCTACACAGCATTTAACAGCATCAACATTGGAGGAAAAAGCTAGACAATTTCTCCAAGAGCAAGAGCAAGTCCAAGTCCAAGAGCAAAAGATTCGAATCCAAATCCAGAGCGAAATCCAAGACCTTTTACACACATATGTATATATATGTATACATACATTACTTTTTGCTTTTTGTACAGTAAAAGTCCGTCGTCGTCTCAAGAACACGCGGAGAATTCAAGGGGAAAAGAGAGCGTGCAAAAAAATCCTTCACTGTCTGTCTGCCAGCCAGCTCATGCCATGCCATGCCATTCCATGCAAAAAGAAACAAAGAAACTAGAATAAAAGGAAAAGCACAAAATCTATACAGCAAGAGAGAGAGAGAGAGAGAGAGAAAGGGAAACGCATAACCTTATATTATACTACCCATACATATAAAATTTCTCTTTGCACTGAAACTAAAACTCAAGAGCTGGAACTGAAACTGGAGCTGGAACTGGCCGAGAATCGAGAATCTGGACATGGAGAAAGTCGTACCATATGAATTTATATGCACACATGCATGTAGTAATACAGTACTATGGCTATTTGCTATTTGTATATATGTGTGTGTGTGTAAATGCACAAATGTACACGGCTTGCTGCTCGCGTTCTCCATTCCATCATGATCCATATCAAAATCCATTATCCATGACCTCGGGACAAGTCTGACTTTCACCACTTAACTATCGCCCTTTTCTTTCATCCGTACTATTCAACTATATGCTATATACGGCTTTGGTATACATAGATTTGAGGCCAACGCATATATATAATATATTTATCTATATGTACACAGGAAAGAATTTTCTCTTTCGCACAAAACAACTGGCGACTGGCAATGGACGTGACATCGTCGTTGTCGTCGTCATCGTCATTGTGTGATGGGATGACGATGATGATGATGATGATGCACAACTTGAAATTGGAATCGAGAGGAGTAGAAGAAGAAGCAGAAGAAGACGACGAAGGAGACTTTTTACGAGGCTAGAGTTAAGTTGACTTGGCTTTGGCTTGGTTTGACTTGACTTGACTTGACTGGAGTTGAGTTGAGCAACGCTGAGTTGGTTGTCCGTCCAACACTCAATCTCACAATCGTTGCAATTCTTCTATTCTTTTTTTACGCTTTCCCTCACATAACAACTAGAAGAAAACTAGAACTTTCATTCTTTCATTCTCCCACCCATTTGGACTTGGATTTCCATTTCCATCCCCCATTTCCATTCCAAAAGAAACGAAAGACAGAGGAATAATAATATAAAAGTACTAGCATAGAAAAAAATGCGGAGAGACAACGAGTCACAAAAAAGACAAAGACAGGGAGAGAGACAACGCGCCAGAGACAAAGAGGACGCAATGGTAATAGCAATTCACCGCACTTTCCCTCTATGTATCTACAGTATGCTATGGCTATTGTAGATACAGATACTTGTAGGAAATGGCAGAAGCCAGCATTATCATTACAGCACAGCTAACCCAAAGCCAAAGCCCATGTACATATATGTAAAACCATGCTGCCAATGCCAGGCCATATCGCATCGTATCGTATCATTTCATGTCATGCCATGCCATGCCATGCCATAGACTCGGCTCACTTTCCCTTAACTTGACCTCCCTTTTTTCCCTTTTTCGTTTTTTACCCTGTCCTATTCTTCTCTCAGGGACACAGACAGAGGAAAGGCAATAAATTTTTATGCACTTTCTGTCTCTTCTCTCCCTCTCCACCTTTTCCCCCGTCTTTCCCTTCAATTTAACGTTTAACCTTGCACTTTTGCTAATGTGAAGAAAAAAAACAAAATTACCTTCTTTCCCCGCCTTTTTCTCTCTCTGTGCCATTCAATCATTATTATGATAACCTTGAAATGTAAACAAAAGGATTTTCTACACATGTACAATGTACACGCAAGTAAATGGAGCTACTTGAGCATGAATGCTAATTCGCTGTTTAAACTTTAGCTTGACAAATTTTACTTGAAAAAATTGATTTCAGAAAATTAGTTACACAGGCTATCAACGGAGATAACGCTAAAAACTATCAAGTGCTTCTGAATTCTGCACAAATGCAAAATGCACAGCCGACAGAAAGTAAAGAGCAGAGTCAAATGAAAACTGAAAGGATTATTACTTATTGACTTGATTACATTTTCTCGTTCAAGTTTACACTTAAAATTAGCTTTTTTGCTTGGATTTGCGATAAAATGTGCGATAGTATTATGTATTTTGTACAGATATATAATTTTCTAGTAAATGATCGTACGAAAATTGAGTAAATAAATAAATAAAAATACACGAGTGCATTTTCAATATTTGTAACTTATCATGATCACGAGGAAAGAAAAAAAGGGGCATACACATTCATATTCATATACGATACGATGCGATGCGACGTACAAATGATATGTGATACACGGCTAATACATGTATGAGTAATGTGCGACAGAATCAAGCTGGCACATGGCACAAATGGGATTGTCGCCAAATATCCAAACCCAAAATCCACATGCAAAATACAAATACTATTCTGTGTATATCTTCATTCTTCATACAACTACGACTAGTTATTATGTATTGACTGTGTGTGTGTATTGTGTGTGTATGTTGCAGTGGGATGAAACTGCCCATAAATATTCTTTCCACTTGAACTTCTTGTCTTTTTTTTTCTTGGGTGATAAAGACGGAAAAAATGTACAGCCAAGGCATATATATGCAGATAAGAGAAAGGAAAAGCTTCAAAATACTTTTCCCCATCCAAACATGAATACAGTTACTCTATACTGTATGTGTATATTATAGAAGAAACGGCACAAGAGACAATTTGATTCACTCAAGGTCGACGTCGAACCACCACACCACATACATATATACATTCAACATTACGTTATGAATTGAGCATTGAATCCGCAATGCTATCAATATCGATATTCATGTTCTTATATGTATATATTTGTGAATATGTACAATGTACGTAGATTTATTTATTATTTCGCTGGGAGAGAAAAACAACACTTGTAAGGTCTCAAGTCAAACTCGACTGCCCACACTGCCCACTTTTCGGCCGTTCATACGTCATCCTCAATATATAATAAATACAAATACTGTGTGTGCAGCAGCACACACAGAAAAAAGTGACCAAAGTCAAGTCAACTCGACTCGACAAAAATCAAAATGTGTATGTATGATGTGTCCGCACAGCGGAAAAATATAATGAAAGGAATGAGAACAGGAAACCTTACTCTGTAATTTCTTATGAAAGTCTAAAAAGCCTAAAGAAAAATGGCAGTGGCAAAATACCAATTGTCAATACCCCATATGTATATGTATGTAAGATGTAAGTACAGTGAATAGTGTAGGAAACACTTGGTGCAAATTAAGAGCGAGTCGGAGTCAAAGTCGATCCATTCGTGGAGCTAATCCCATTTATTTATTATATTACCTATACCTTTCGTACAATACTATTACCCATATATATATATTGTGATGACGATGGATGACGACGGCGGGCGACACAAAACACAAAAATTATTGTTTATTTATTTCCATTTCCTCCACTCACCGAAATTCCGTGTGGGAGTCGCATACACAGCACACCGTACACAGTCAGTCACAATGCAACGTGGATCTAAAAATGAACTCGCCATCTCAATCACAGCAACCTCAACCCTCAAAATCCGTGTCCTGTCTATGTTTACTGTGTATGCATATGTATGCTTGTGACTTAAAAGGTCAGGAGGAAATGCCGGGTTGTATATACTATATACACATATCAAAATTCCGACAAATCCGTAAAGCACACGGAATCCACGGACTGGTTCTGGTTTCTGGTCCAGTCTCATCTTTCCAGCTATTTTGCCTCATGCACTTGCCTCCTCTGCGTCATCCCCAATTTCCCCGGAAAAATGGAGCATCCTGCTTCGTTTTCGTTTTCATTTTCATTCCTTTCCAATCGAGCATTTCTCTCTATTGCTCCCTTTTTACTTTTTATGTGTAGGTATTTATCTATCTGTGCCGACATCTTTTCTCTGTATTCTTCTTGACGGGTGAGCTGAAGTGGACGGAGACGGAACAGCTTCAAAAGAAATTCCCTCTCGTGATACAGACATTTATTTTATTTTATAAATATTTCCCTGCTGCTACAGACAACGCAAAATGCTATATGCTAAGCATAAGCAATACGATGCGATGCGATGCAATGAAATGAAAATGAACCGAAATGAGATGAAATTTGCATGTCTGTCTACACATCTACTTTTCCCGAACACTAAATACTAAATACAGAACAAGAACACACACAAACTCTGGCTTTATAATTCATGACTCCATTTTTCCGCCTCTCTTCGCTTATTATGCAACAACAAGGCGAGAGAGAGAGAGAGAGACGGACAAGTAAAAGTATAGTGTAGGGAGAAAACATAATAAACACGGTGAAATAGAGAGTCATTTGGTTTTTGGCTTTGGCTTTCCCGTTGACTTTGGCATTGGCTTGTGTGTGTATGTGTATGTTAGAGAAGCTCTGGCCTGGCTCTGGCTCTGGCAATTCTCACCGTTGTTGTATATACACGTAGAAACACAGGAGAATGAGAAAGAGTTGAGTCAAGTTGCTGTCGTTGTCGACTTGGACGATATACACACATTCATACATGCGATACTCCGTCGCCGTCCTAGTCAACCGTCGCGAATCGAAATAAACACGAAGGAGAGAAAGTTGAGTCTGACTCAAATAAAGAGTATGTATAATGTATATGTACCATGCATGCATGTACGTCCGCACTATTGTACCACATGTATGTAGTATGTATGTATGTATGTGTGCATATAAATATATGCGAACGCTCGAGATATTGGCGTAAGTTCAAGGACAAGAGCGAAGCATACTTATATACTACGCAATACATTCTCGTCCTATCGCCGAGAAACGGAAACCAAACCAAACCATGGACTTTTATGTGTATCTATACTATACATGCTATACAGTTTTCTTACTACAATTGCAATGTATACAATATATTTTGGAAATGGCGATGGTGTTTATACCGACCTTTATGTATCTATGTATGTATGTATGTATTATTATCTATACACATATTTCCTTCCTCCTCCTCATTCTACAATTCTTCTACTTGGAAAACTTGTAGCTCCCCTTCAGCATCAACATGAACGTCATATAAAAAAACCACAAAGGTTTTCTCCGATAGGCATGCAGTAGAAACCGAATTTTGGGTATAAAGCATATTATAGTGAATATATAGGTAGACCATGAAGAAAGAAAGTCAGTGGGTTCGATATAAATATATACAGCATACAGATATAATAGATAGATAATAGGCAGATATAAAAAAATCCTGAACTACTTTTACTTTACTATCCGGTCGGTCCGGACTCCGAAGTGCACGGAGGACGAAGTGTACGACAAAGTGCAAAATGTAGAATGGGAATGAGAATGGGAATGATGTAGACATGAACATGAACGTGAACGTGAGTGCAAATTGTGAATGGCTCACACTGCATAATATAGACACGTACATACATATACATATACAGAATATCCTCGTGCCGTTGGTTTGATACTCATACTGGCCAACTTCATGAGCAAATTCAATTCTTCTTCTTCTTTTTCTACTCTACCTCAACTTCTTTTACTTCATGAGGCTTCTCCAGCCTTTATATATCTATGCACAGTGTGCATGTATATGTGTATGCACATTCCGCCTGTTCCTTTCTCAACATTTCCATTTCAATTTCATTTCCAATTTGTACCGTACTACCCCCACATTTTTACTATGTATAAATGGATAGATAATACATTATATTATATGTATACATTATACCTACAGACGTAGGCGGAGACATTCCAATTTCTCATATTATATTATTTATTAGGTATTATACTGTTAAAAATTTGGTCAAAATTTCAAAAATAGAAAATTATGCGGCAAAACGTGCGCTGAGGGAGACGATTCTGCATGTCAGGAGGAGAAATGTCCAAATGCTAAGCTAATAATAATAAATATTATTAATAGATGTATAACGTTGACTCTTTAAATTAGCGATAAGGATGTGCTTTCGATTTTTGCAAGAAAAGCTGGACTTTGTTCTATGATGTAAAAAAATATTTTTTTTATCAATGTTCGCTCGCTCAAACTTTGCATTTCTCTTATCCTGTTGACTGACGATGAGTGAACGGTCAGCAAGGATCAACTCAAATCACATCACATATTATTGATGTGCATTTTATGAATTACATAAATGTGTGAAGTTCACTTTCAACAAAATATATACAACTGGCAAAATTAAATAGTTTGCAAAAAAAATAATTTTTGCACTACCCTGCCCATGGTTTTTGTATCACACTGTACATATAAAATGAGACAAAATATGAGACTAACTTGCTATGGCTTATCATATTACAGATACATAGATTAATAGAATACAAGACGTTTGTTTACTCACCACAAGTTTCCCTTTCTCTCCTCACACTACATATATTATCCAATCTTCAGCAAAAAAACTGTGGATGCACAAGAATTACTGGGGAATTATCCTTTCAACTTGATCCAGAATATCCACACTTGACCTTTTTTTTATCCAGAACAGAAGATCCTGATCCTGACCAAAAGCCACTCACTTGTACCTATGATACCACTTGATCTTCCTCGATTCTCACATTTTACTTCCTTTCCCCACGTATAATAAATATGTATTTTCAATTCACAAAACTGGGACTAGCCCTTTGTATTTTTCTGTATATATTTTATATATTTGATATTTGACTATTTACACTATGTACTTAATATTATCACATTATTATGCACCAGAAACTTTTATAGTATCAACATTTGAAGACCGGGCTCCAAACTCAATAGAATTCTATCATAAATAGATATCTATGTGTAGTGTGTGTTTTTGCTTGCTCTTTTTATCCTTTGCTTTTCCCCCGTTGGAACAGTTGCCGGTTAATTAATTAGTGTGCAAAGCGGATTTTCCAGTGAGCTGAGCGAGCTCTCCCACTACTACTGTACTACTAATACTACTACACTGGAATCGCGCTCGAACGGCAAGTGGAACTATACAGTCGTACTATACAGAGAACTGGAGAAAACTCTCTTTCTCCAGGATGGAACGGAACAGCACCAGCACCAGCAGCACGCCACAGCACAGCACAGCACCAGCAGCACAACTCAACTATGCTCACTCCTCAATCCAATTGAATTTCATGCACTCGGAAGAGCTGGGCGAGCAAGCAGGCAGCAACATTCACCGCTGTCCTCGTCCTCCGCACCACAACAACACATTTTTCTCTCCGTCTGTCTTCCTGCCTCCTTTTCTCTCTCTCTCCCTCACTCTCGCTTTGTCTGTATGTCTGTCCGTACGTGTCTGTGTTTTCACCACTGACTTAACTTGACTCGACGCGACTTGACTCGTGAGCTCAACTCTCGACTATGCTGATGATATTTTGTTCCCCATCTCCTCACTATAGGCAACTCACTCTTCAGCTGAACAGGACTTGACCTGACGACTGAACAAAAGAGAAACTGAAAACCGGGAGTCAGCAGTCAGTCAAAATCCGAATCGGATTATTCCGATGGGCACAAACAGGCGGAATAAATGTGAACAAAAAATGTCCAGAAAAATGGCAGGAGCACACCGTCACCTTTTACCTATCTGTATTCTGGGTATTATCCCGAGGAATGAAAAGTCAGCCGAGTATACGTGAAATGTGAATGCTCAGATGCACTGACTACACTGACGGATAGAATGTGGAGTGTACAGAAAAGAGCAGAGCAAAACAGTACACCACAGCACAGCACGCCAAACTAAACCATACCACAGCACGCCACACTGTATAGTACAGTATAGTACGGTGTGTATATTATCTACTACACAAGGCGACACGACAAACGACTAAGGCGTTGAGCATTGAGCCTAGGCAGGGAAAAGGCGAGTCGAGCCAAGCCAAACCAAACCAAAGCAAGTAAAAGTAGTCGTAGTAATGTATGATACACAGCAGTGGGAGAGAGAACGAAAGAGAGAGATAGAAGGACTCTTCTTATTTTTGTTTTTTAGCTCCTTGGTTTGGTTTGGTTTGGTTTGCTTCTCGCCTTCCCGCTGTCCTACACTTTTAGTCCTCGTACGTACATCGTACATATAGTAGAGAGTACAGTTTTAATACTACATCTATATACATAGTCTGCTCTAGTAAATAGTTAAACGCGTCTTTCCCTCTTTTCTCTCGCTTTTTTTGTCTGAAAAAAGGATGCCTTTTTGCCATGAACACTTAACACCGCCTGTCTCTTGTATACATACAATATGCATGTACAATGTACAACTATAGCCATAGAAAACCATGCCATGAGTTTTGCATATAAGTACTGATATCTGATATATATATATAAACATGAATACACAGAATACAGATGTACGTACATATTTCGTATGTATGTACACATGTGTACAAATTCATTCAACGCCTCCTCTCCACATCGAAATTCGAAAAAAGTACATAAATAAGTGGTGCAGATTGCAGATATATTCCTCGCAAAAACCCCGCTGAATTGTCGGCTTCCTATGTGTAATGTGTACGTACAAGTATAAGTATAAGGATATACTTACACCTTACACTGTACAGTATTCAGACGAGGTCAGAATGAATATGTGCTTATACATCTACATCTATATCTGGATCTGGATGGAGTAGAATGAAATACGTATGTACGTCCATGTGTATGTGTATGTATAAGAATGGAAGAAAAGGAAATCCGAATGCCGAATGGAATTTTCTCATTCCGATTCCCTTTGGCTTTTCTTTTTCACATCCAAAATAGACGAACATACAACATTCAGCGTATATACAGCAGCTTTTCGCTTTTCCTCAAAGGAAAGTCACAGCAGCAACAACTCTCTCTCTCTATCTCTCTCTCTCTCTCTCTCTCTCGGTCTCCTTTTCTTTTCGTCAGTCAATGTCAACGCACATATGTATTCCATCCGCCATCCACTTTCATTCCTCACATAATATATTATCCTATATAGATATTGTATGTATACGTACACCAATTCGGATGTATTACTTATATATCGAATATCGGATAAACATGAAACTCCCGGCTTTTTTTGGAACTGGTCTGGTCTCAAGGAATCTATACATACATACATACATAATACAGACTGTATACTGTATGCAGTATAGAAGAACGAAAACGTCAAACGCCTTCACTCTCCTTTTTTTCTTTACAGTCTTTATTATAGGATATAAAGTAGATGTACTTATGCTACACAAAAACACATGTATAAATTTTTCTCCATTGCTTTTACTTCCAGCTTCTCCTGCTACTGCATTTACCCTTTTACCTTTTAGGCACTATGCTCTATCTATACTCTATACAATATGTATGTATTATGTATGTATGTCAAAAGTATGCGGAGAATCCATCATGCTTGTATAAAATACGAACATACATTATACATACATAAATTCAGGCAGCATTGGCATTTGCACTTGTGTCCGTATTCATATTCATATTTGCATTCATATTCATATTCGCATTCACATTTCCACGTTCACCTTCTTTTTCTTCCTGCTATTCTTCCTGGGCTTCCTCCACGTAAATTATTACTCTTTCCCATGCCTTTCTCAAACCATGCCCAGTGCACACTGCATACTGTAGTACATGTATATGGTATATGGTGCCAAACCAAGGATTTTTTCTTCTCCCTCGCGTATTTGCCAACTTTTTTGCAGTATCACAATGTTAATCGCAAAATGTGAGGCGAGTACTACTCAAAGTCAGCCTATTCTTCTCGGTTCTCGGTGCAAAGTGCACAACACGATATGGTATGATACGATACGATATGATACCGTACGGTACGGTATCCACGTTGGTTAGAAGGCACCGTAAAATATACCGTATCATAATAATATGTATATTCTACGTATTTAATAATAATAAAAATTAAATATCATATAAATGTGTATATTAGAAACAATACGTCTCCTCTCTCAATATTCTCAATCCAGACTAATGTAGTTTGTACATACAGTTTGTTAAACCGCCTTTTTCTCTCTTTTTATCTTGTCATTTCTTTACTATTTACCAGCATTTAGGTATACATGTACAATAAACAATGTGTATCATACCTATTAGATTGCATGCAGATAGTTATGCCATGTCATGAGGAAAAAAAGACAATGCATGTGTTTGTACATTGTACAGCGTACACTATGTATATTAAGTATATTATATATTATATGCATACTTAGACATAATCGCATCGTGCAGGCAGCAGACTTTCACGGTCTAATATCAGCATAATACATGGTATACAATACAAAATAAAATATGTATGTATACAGTTTATACACATTGAGCGGAGAAAGGATAAAGCCTTTGAATATACATAGAGAGTAAAGAATATACGCATATACATATGGATAAACCGTCCGCGTTGGATTTACATACATATAGAAAGAAAACCGAGTCGAAGGCCGACTCCCGACACTGACCTATATTTACTATTCATGTAATGTCTACAGTCTACACTCTTTCTCTCCCTATTTATACTATATAGCCAGTTGTGCTTTCGCTCTCGTTCTTTCCCTTTCCCCCACTCCAAGTACACATATTACATATTATTATTATTATTCATCGTACATAGATATACATAATATTCTATATTCTATGTGTACACTCTACATAATCATAACTCCAACTCCAACTCGAGGAAAGCAAACAACGTTTTCCGTTTTACAGCCTTCCTCTGTTTCTTCTTCTTTATCCTCGTTTAGCTTCCTCCACCTTGCACATTTGTATTGTGGGTATATGTATACATATTATGCTGTTTATTATGTCTATATATGCCTAATAGTATACTTACTTTGTGCATTGTATTGTGTATTCGTATTTGTTTTTGCCCGTCGGTACATATTTTCAATGTCCTTCCTAATCCTTGAGTTTTGCCTCTGTTCTTTCTCTGTCTCTGTCTCTACAATGTACATACAACTATATACCCGCATTTTCTCTTTCCATTCTCAACCAAACAACCTCCAAAGTTAAAGTTGAATCCACAAAGAAACCGGCAAAAAGACGGAGGATAAAAAAACAAGGGCGAAATGGAAAGAGACAAGTGAGATATTTGTAAACTTTGTAACTTTATACAATAGATATGCATGGTATGGTCTATGGTCCATAGTATGGTCCACGTCCATATGAACATGGACATGGACAGAGTGGAAACATTAAATCCACATCAAGATCCGAATCCGAATCCGAATCCAAATCCGATCCACCATTCCATTTGCCAAAGAACCTGACTTTGACCAGAGTCAGAGTCAAAGCCACAGCCAAAGCCAAAGCTAAAGAAAAGGCAAGAGCAAGACAAAGTGAAATGGACGGAGACAGCTCAGGGACAAATAAAACGTCGGCAGTCGACAGGCATAAACCATAAACACTTACACACACGATTTATATCTCCAATCTTTAATCTTCAATCTGTGTTTGTGTACGTACTTGGACTTGGACTTGAGCTTGTGTAATAGTAATAGTCAGAATAATAATTATTATTATTATTTTGATCCCTTGCATGCATACATACATGCATATATTTATGTATATACACAAGGAAACTGGCAATTAGCATCCGACATGAAAAGGTCACATCAAAACAAGATGCACGTCGAAATGTCGATCTGAGTCCGGGTGTGAGTAAGAATGACGTTGAGTCGACCAGGCTTGAAAATTGACGCGACTTATTATTATCCCTGTCATTATTACACATATGTGCATGTGTATTGTCCATGTCACAACTCTAGCCAAGATTCGTCAACGACGTTTCCAGGAGCAAAGAAAGGACGAATTGTATGTATCCACATTCTTCCGTGTCTCGCTTCACCCCATTCGCGTGTGCATTTCTTCCCATTCTAATGCCAATAACAAATACGTACACCGTACGTTACTTATGTACATCCATTTAAAATTATGCTTTGATATCCAGTCAACCACAACCTGACGTTTCCTCGTTTTCCGCTTTCGCCTTATTATACGCTAGGTATTTTGCTAAATCGAATCTCGAATTTCTATTTCTTTCACCAGAGTAAAGTAAAGTACAATATTGTGTTGTATTGTATAAAGTTTGCTTCCTCATTTTCCTTGCTATTGTCAATCGTCTGTTCAGCTCAACCTGCCGACTGCCTACTGCCTCTACGTCTACAATATGGAAATCAAAGCCAATCGCACAATCGTAATTGACTTGGAGTTGGACTTTTCTCTTTTGCTCCAGTTTCAATTCACGGAAAGACGCGTGAGGCTGTTTTTGTGTGTCGGTGCCTGGAAAAAACTAGACAATAATACACAGTGTCTGCACAACGAACAACAAACAAGGAATAATAAAAGTGCAGAGAACGCGGAAATCCTACCCTGAACTTATTAACAACAAGTATGTACATTGTACATGTAAATACTTACTTACTTCAATACGGTTGCATTAAACACGAGTAGTACATTGAATTACAATACAAAATACAAAACATTATGTATGCATATACACATTATACACATGGACATAGTTTTAGCCTTCGCTCTGCCTTTGCCTTTGACTTTGATTCCACATACGCAGACATTCACAGCCCACGACTTTTTGCTTTCCTCTTGTCTGAATATCCTGAAACGTCAATAGAGTTGGCTAGACATGCCTTTCTTTTGTCTCTTTCTCCATCCATCCATCCATCTCGCTCGCTCACTCACTCACTCGCCCGCTTGCTTTTCTCTTGTTCTTCTTCTAAAACTCCAACACAACAGCAGCTGCAGACTTGCCCTACATAATACATAATACTACTGCATAAATGCGGAAAATCACTGACGGAGAGAGAGAGAGAGAGAGAGAAACAGGATATCAAGAACTCAGCAGCCAACGCAACGTCATTTCATTTTCAATTTTCACGTCCAGACAACCAAGAAGAAGGATAAAAAGAAAAAACGCAGTACAAAGACATGCGGATCAAGATACAAAATATGTACAATATACACACATGGCGAGACGCAATGATTGTGATCTCATTTTTCCACATTATACATTGAAAATTGTGGGGAAAATTCGGATTCTGATCCTTCCTCAAATCGAATCAAATCAAATTCAAATCAGTCAATGGAATAGGAAACAGTGTGGAGTCACGGTGAGCCGTCAAACTTGGTATTAAATTTCGAATCAAGTCAAGTCAATTGACTCCTTTTCGTATAATATAATATAACACCATAGCATACACCATACAACATACAATGTATTGTAATGTAATGCAATGAGCAATGCAGTGCAATTCCCAATCCGCCTTTTTGTGCCTGTCCGTGTCTTTCTCTCTCACTCTCTAACCCACACACACTTTGTTTCTCTCTCTTTCTCTCTTCATCTTTTCACCTTGACATCAAACCGCTATAGGTAATCTGCTTCTAAATACTTTGCGACTCACTTCCATCCGCTAGATCAAAGAAACTATGTATGTCTGGATCTGGTTCTGGATCTGGCTTTGACTTTGGCGTTTGCACCAGTCAAACTTCAGGCTTGTATGTTGTATGTTTATAGAGAATCCTCAAGTCCTTGATCGTACATACTACATACATATTGTACTATTATATTGTATTGTCGATCTGTCTTCGACTTCATCCACTGCTGTTGCTCTCTTTCCATGTACTTTCGCTCTGACTTACTTGCGTCACCACACACACACACACACACACACACACCCGACCGATTCAAAGAACACAAGATGTATGAAGCGAGATACGCGCTCTCTTGACATTGAGGCATTAATAAAATCATCACCTCCTCCTCCACCACCTACATGCTACTCCATTTCAAATTTCAATACCGGTATACATATTACACTGTTGACGACATCCGCATCAACATCAGTAGCAGTATGTAGTATGTACAATGTACAACAATCAAGATGCAAGACAGCAACCTTTTTTATCTATTTCCTATTTCCACAAGTAACTTTGTCCTTTTCCCCCATATAATATTGCAAGGAAAATGATAATAGGCCCAACCATCGTTATTTGATAATTAAATCGTCTCCCCGACCCAATTACGGTTTAAACTTTGAGGTTTTTAATTCTAACGACCGACTAAAAAATGTTTCGTAACCATTTCCTTATTATAATAATGACATGCTGAAGCAATTACTGAGCTGGCTGGACTAAAAAACTAAAGGAAATTTCACAAAATTACAGTATTTACCTGAAATCAAAAAATAAAGGCACGTTTTCCCTTTTCCTCTTGCAAAAAAAAACATCCACCTCGTGCAAAAATACAAAGTGAAAAAAATACGCAATGCACAAATCTATATAGGTATATGTATATACATATATATATGTAACGGATGAGTGAAGGGAAAGGTTGTATGCATAAAAAAAGGGAACAGATCGGAAAGAAAGTAGTTCACTCCATGTACCTGGTCTACTCTGCAAAATTCACAATGAGCATATGTATAGCATACATAATATAAATAAATGCCCCTCATTCCTATATTCGACTGATGCTGATATAAAATTTATGTGGTGTTGCTATATATAATACATTTATACCTATGCATTTATATGGAATCGCGGTAAAGGAAGAGAAAGAGAGAGGCCGACAGAAGAACCGAACCAAAGAAGGAACAGGGACAGAGGCAGAGACACACGGTCCCAGGATAAATGGGGAAATGTCAATGGGAAATGTGAATAATTAAACGGTGAGACAATCAATAGCCGTACAGGTAGATATATGCGTCGATACAATACATAATACGTACCTGTGTACTATGTATAATGTATAGGCAATAGGCAAGCATTTGGATTCGGTATTGTACATATGTAATATGCAGGCACATACATACATACCACACGGACAAACAAACAAAACAAAAGGCCCTCCGCACTATCTATGCTATCTACAATATGTATGCACAAATGTATAAATTCGAAATAGAAAGCGAAGAATAGATATATCATATAACTATCTATTCTATCGCATACATACATATTATATGTGTGAGTTTGGGAAAGTCATCAAGTGAGTGAAGGTAAGCAGGCTAAGACCTTCACATGTTTGCAGCCAAGGTTTCACCTCCCTCCTTTCTCCCTCTATATAATATGTACATTTCTCTCTCTCTCTCTTTCTTTTCCCGGCGCTTCCTCTCGCATGAGAATGATGATGGTAATGAACGACGATGAACGCGACATACGAATGGAAACGGACAGTTACACATACACCCATGCACAGGCAGACAGCAGATGAAATAACGACAGTACATACACACACATACGTACATACGTAAGTACGTAGCCTCGATTTGATATTCGCGAGTTTAGGTCCAAACCCAAATCCAAATCCAATCGAAATATCACCTACAAACAAACCTAAATACATATTATGCACAGCGCAACATACTTTCTTCCTTCATTTGCCCACATTTATTTGCTCATCACTCTGGTTATTTATGCGCCCTCCTCATATACATACATACATGTACAATGTACATATTCTTTTTCGTTTTCGCAGTCGTATTCGTATTCGTATTTAGGCCGACAATGCATGGAACGTAAATATGGAACTGTGTACATACATAAAATAAGGAAAGGGAAACTAAGCGAAAAAAAGAGTGCAATGTTCAACTTTAACTTTCTAACGTTGTTCGGCTTTCGGCTTCCACTTCGACCCTGACGAATATTTGTATTGTGTATCCGTGTTATATTATATACTTATATATTATACTTATGTGTACGTACATATAATAATGCAGGAAGAATGGGATAAAACACAATAGAATTGAGGCTGGCTGAGCAATTTCCCCGAGTGAAATACTAACAACAAAAACGGCGTACACAAATACGAGTACAAATACATACACACAACCAAAACCAAGTACCAAGTACATACAAAGAGAACAAGGAGACTAAGGAGGAGAAAAGAGGAACAGCCTGAATATCAAAGCATCTAATCCACACATGTCTGTCCCTGTCTATGTCTATGCCTCTGTCTCTGGTGTATGTATGATGGAGAAAGTACTCGCTCACTCTGGCTCCTCGTACATCGTCGACCATGAAAGAAGCGACGGAGAAATATTGTATTGTACAAAGAGAGAGAGAGAGACAGAGAGAAAGTTCACATACGGATTTCTTGTTATTTTCCCCGCACCTATGTACATATGTATGTGCATATAGAGTATAGCGCGGCATAACAACGGAGACGGACAGATAGCAATTACATACATTATAGAGGAGAAAGACAGAGGAAAGCGGGGGGAAACGGTCTAACCCTGAGCTGAATTCAATTCAATTGAGAAAACATTACTATTAACTAGCCATTGTTCGACCCTCAGAGGAAATCAAAAAATATATAATATATAAATACATGCACAGAAAAAGAAACCGTACACCGTACACACAGATTTATATGTACTAACGTTTTGTGTTTTGTGTACACATTGACTTTTAATATCCAATTTTGAATTTATCTCTCTGCACTTCTCCGGCTCCCAGACGCTACACTTTACACCTTGCTCCTTGTGATTTTTCTGTAGTATAGTTTCCCTTTTTATATTTGTCTGTCAAAATATTTTCAGACAGCTGTATGTATATATACTTATATACAGTGTGTATATAGATATATGTACGTTTCTCTTGCTCTGGCTCTCTGCTTTTGGCCCTGGTTCTCTTCCCCGACTTTCACCTTCTTCCACGGTTTTTCTATGTTTGTATGTGTATACAATAGTTTAGTAACCAAAAGAAGTCACGTCCTTCAATTTTTTCTTTACCTCTTCTCACGTTTTGTGTATGTATAGATTTGCCCGACTTTTTTATCCTATCCAAGATCCAAACAAAACCGAACCAAAGAGAAAGGAGGACAGACAGCTAACACCTTGGAATTGGAATAATTCAGATTCTAGACTCTGCATCAGTCCAAAGTCTCCAAGTCCAACTTGTGTACATACTTGTGTATGTAGAGAAACAAAATCTAAAAAGAATTTCAAAGATTTTTCCCATGCTCACATACATATATACACAGAAGCAGAAAAACTAGATATGCAGAGGAGAAAGTGAGAAGAAATGTACATATCGAGTATAGGATATGCTGTCTATAGATGTACATTTTGCTGATGGCGTGTGGCACTGCACTGCACAAATTTCGAATCGCGTGCTTTTCTCTGATTTTCCCCATACTCTCGCTCTCTTTCTCCCTTGGCATAGCACGGAAATGGAAAACTTTCTCGGGAGATTGAGATGCTTAAAGTCACAAGGCAAAAGTCGAGCGCCAGAATCAGAATCAGAATCGCAAGCCGAGGAGAACGTCCAACTAAAGGAAACTACAGTGTGTACATATGCATAGTTCAGCCTTTGAGCCTGATGCAACCAACTTTCTCTTTCGTTCTGCCTTTCTGTTTTCTCTCCTTGATTTTGCGGCCTTTCTCCAATATACATATCCGATCTGATCTGGTTTCCCTTCTTTTCCGATTCTCGCATTCCCCCTTCATTTGAATAGCAAAATAGGATGCAGAAAAAAATACTTGGTTCATTCATCCTCTGGTTCATCTACAATCCATCTATCTATCCATCGCATCGCCTACGTGGGTACATACATATTAGTCATTGTATGTATTATATACACTGTCAGTCCATCCATTCCACGGAGAAAATTTTCCAATCCCTTCCTTTCGCCTCCACAACTTTACTACCACATACATAGTTTTTTTGCAAACTAACTTTCTCCAAATCCAAACACAACCATGCAAAACCAAAACCAAGTTGAAGAAAAAGATTCTAGCTATGTAGTTTTTTTTAGTTTTTTCTCTAATACACATGTACATGTTTTGCCCAGCCAATTTCTTCCAACTTTTCTTTTCTTCTTTTCCAATCCAACTTGCTCCAAGTAAGGACGGAAAAATCTAAATCTAAATTCAAATACAAATCTAAATCCGAATCCAACTCGAAAACTCCAGCTCCAAATTTGGCTTCAACTTCTTTCTCAATTCAAATTCTCTGACTCTGTTCTGATTCTGATTCATTCAACCACTCAATTCAATTCAGAGTGTAGCTACAAAATTATATTAGGGCCAAAAAAACTCCCCACCGTAACTATTCCCTTATTCCGAAAAACTTATTTATTTATTTATTATACAACTGCATAATGTATAAAATACGCGCAAAATATTTCTATTATTGACAAAGCATTAGTCAAATTGCTTCATTTTCTTTTCATTTTCATGCATAAAAAATTACCCGGCATTCCCCCCGCCCGTTCAACATTCCAACCTTCATTCATTCCCATCCCATCATCATTTAACCTCCAAAGTCTGCCTCATGAGGAGTTTGACGAGCAACAAAACAACATGAGATAATGATGTTTCATTTGCTTCCCCAATGCTATACACTATACAATATACAAGCAATGTATTACATGTACACACGATTTTGCCCAAGCCAAAATTCAAGATCCAAATATACAGCAAGGTTTTGCATTTGGCTTCGACTTCCACTTTAAATATAAACTTTACACACTTACATACAATACAAAATTACATTACATCACATTGTACAACATTATGTCATATAATTACATATAGTATAAATACGATGCATGTATAAGTATAAAGAAAGAACGTGGGCTTCAATGTTCCGCGAAGAACGGATGGAAGGTTGACGAGTCTATCTGTGAGTTGTGAGCATGCAGATTGATGCCAATGCCAGGCCATGCTATTGATGATTAGACAGTGTATACTTTCTACATAGAGAAATGTGAATGTGTGCATCTGATTCATTTAAACGCCGTATGGAACGGGAAGACACCGAAAGAGAAGCGCAAAAGGCAGCATGCATAAAGCTCTCTCTCTCTCTCTCTCTCTCTCTCACCCGCTCGCTCGCTCGATTTACGATATCTGTGTGCCCTTCAAACTCTACCCACAGTCGCATAATACAGATATGTATGTATGTATGCGGGATTATTTGTTAGGGTAGGGCAAGGCCATAGCAAAAGAAGGATAAAAAAAATGTCCTCCTACATTTTTTTGCTCTTTTTCTCAATATCATCATCATCATCTCTTCTATAATACTGAAACCTATTTTCCTATAGCAACGAATTCGGATTCGGATTTGGGTTCGGATTCAAATTCAAATTCTCGTCCGCATCCCATAAAATTATACATTTTCTCGTCTTTTCCTTGTGCCGACTCCACATTTCCGTTCCAAGTGACTGCACTGCAGGCCATGTCATATTATATTATACTGTAGCATACCGTGGTACGGTACGGTACGGCAGGGACTTTTCATTTCCATCATCAGTGCAAAACGAACGGTCCCATACAAATCTCAAATCTCCCTTTTGCATTCCCAGATTTAGATGCTTACATTTCGCTCCATTACGGATTACACATCCGTCCGTCCACACATTCGCATTCTCGATGCCAACTCCGATTCGGCTTCGGATTCAAACTCCAACACATAAGAAAAGTCAAATTCGCAAGTGAAATCGAAATCATATTCTGCAACATGTAGAATATAAAATGTAGCATAATAAGAAGAAGACTCTCATCTTCCTTTCATCCTCATATTTGCTATTTAGCATTTGCATTTGCAGTCATCCCAGTTTTTTTCTTTTCAAACTTGTAAATAACGACGCTTTTCCCTTTTCGAATTCTCCGAAATAGCAAATAAATGTAAATTTACAATAAAATATATTGTTGAAAAAACCATTATCGTCATAATATATTTGCGATTATTTTTGTTGTTGTGTATGTACTTGAATTTGTATTATGATTACGAAGCGGAGCGAAACAGGAGGACACCGTACACAGTATACTACGATTGCGGTGGAAAAAGTCGAGACAGCCAGACGGAAACATAATTTACTGATATAATAATTCCTGCGTCTCAATCTGTCTCAACATGTAAATATTTGGGTATGTATAAGAACAGCAGAAGAGAAGAGAGCTGGCAAAGATGTCTAAGGTTTGCGTTTGTGTGTCATGTACACAATTTTTAAACTTGAAAATTCCAATTCAATCCATTCTAATGGTGTTTGAATAACATAACAGTGCATAGCATATAGCAGCAGGCTCATCTTCATTATTCGTTTCTTGGCACAGAATAGAATGCCATATGCATTATAATATATATGTTGTATAATTGTACAAGTGCAAATCTTTCGTGCTCAATCTCCAAGATCTTGCAAGTACCGAAATCCGAAAACCGAGATTTTAGTTTAAGGACAACTCCAACTCTCTAAATACAAATACACATCCAAATCTAAATCCAAGTCTCAATGTGTTGTTTATAAAAAGCAGATACCGTACTTACACAGGCGAGAGAGAAAGAGACAGACGAGGATAAATTCAAGGTTGCTCTTGGCCTTTCCTTTTCCTTTTTGCTCTTTCTCTGTATATATTCATGGTATATATTTATCTAGCCAAAAATACACACTTGCATCCCATCTTTCTCACTTTGATCTATAGAGGAGAGAATGAGAGAGAGGCCACAACAACAAGATGCAAAAATTACAACACTTTTCCCTCTACCCTATGTATAGCTAACTATGTAATACATGTACGTAAGTACAGAAACCAGAGAATAAGTTTTGTATTGTACATATACAAGAATAGACAGTGACATTCGATTCGAACTTGGAAATTTGGTCCATGGACCACTCAACAGCACACCACGCCAAAGATAAGCCAAACTCAGTTGACTATCCACGTCACAAATCAGCATGCACCAAACCAGAGCCATGATAAAAAGAGGGAAAAAGTTGTACCTCTATCTATAAAGAAACAGAAAAGATCACACAAAGTTGCAGGACATCTTCTTCTTGATGCTCCTAACTAACCGAAAAAAAACCGAGGACAAACACCATGCAGCAAAGCATTATTTATCCTCGACCCAACTGTACCAAAACTTTGTTCTTCCCTTCTATCACTTATTATTATACTATAGCGTATGTATTTATTTATTTTTATTAGTATATTCACATACAATATACAACCTCCGATGAAAGAAATAAGCCAGAACGGCCCGTTACCATTATTTCTTAAATGCCATTTTTTTCTGATGCATATACACATATTATCTACTGTAAAATAAAAACTTTTCAATTTTCAACGTAATTACGCAACAAAAAATATAAATATAGCATTAACACTAGGTATGTGTATTATTAGAAAAATATCCCAATTTGACACATGATACATTTTATTTCATTACTTATGTATGTAACTGGCGTGCAAAAAAGTACGAGTAAAAATGTATCGCATCACACATCACACACGAGACGGAAAAAACGACGACACGACATTCGCATTCGTATTCGTATTTGTACTTCACATATGGCATCTTTACAACATTCACCTTGAGACGGAATCAGCAATCGACACACGAGTAAGTACATTTTTATTTATAAATTTATTATTTATTTATTTTTGTACAGGTACATAGTATACATTGTACATACTCTCTTTTTTCCTCGTACGCACATACATACATATCTAGGATATGAATCAAATATTATTGGAAGAGGAATGTTGAACCTCAGAATAAATAAAAAACGTTCCACACAGCAGAAAAATATCCAATGCGAAATCTCCATAACACGGGATATTGAGTATTGAGCGAGTGGAAAACTGAGCAGACAACATTTACTTATGTATGTACAGTTGAATAAAAATTCCCTTTTGTTTACAATTTACATTTTGTGTTTGTGTGAATCAATCTTTTCCATTTCTTGTCTTCTACTGAATACTGAACTGATTTGTCTCGACGGTAGGTACAGTATTATGCATACAAAGAAAAAGAAGAGTTGTATTGTATATGTCTCGTTGTCTCCTGCTTTCCCCGTGCCGACAGGTCCTTTCCTCTTTCATCGGTGTTATTATTACGTTTTATACAAAAATTGCAACGCAGTTTCATGCAATTCAACCAGAGAACCCGGGAGAACCAGGAATCAAGTCAAAAGTAATCATATACAAATGATGTTATGTACTTAAATATATCAAACATGCGAAATTCCCGATAAACGAGGAATAAAATAGTACAGCTACACAAGTATCTCATGTTATGCTCTAAAAAAGTATGTACATGCAATAATATGTACCTATCTGTATATGTAATATATTGAATGCAGAATGTATTATGTACATGCAACTTGAATAATAATGATAAACAATCGATTTTGAATTACCTTGAAAGTCTCGACGGTTGTTGACAATGATGCCTTTCTTTCATTCATTCATCCATTGGTTTGGTTTGGTTTCGTTTGGTTTGCTTCGCTCGTTCGTTTCTTTGGGCTGGGAGAGAGAGAGAAATTTGTGTGCGTCAAAATGGACAATGTTGATTGACTAAGGCGTATTGATTTTCAACCGAAAAATGCACCTTGCCAAATCCACTTGGTAATTGTCGTCCTCTGCTTAAATGTACTGTTTTACACACTGTTGACACAAAGGAAAAAGTCATATACAAATTAGTGGGATTAAGTTTTATTTTTCCATGCATAGGTACTTTATTCAATACATCATTTCAATTCGAGATTTAATTGTGAGTGGGAGATGGAGTGTTGACAATTAAGTTGTAGGAATTAAATTACTTTCTTAATTATAATTAAATTCCTATGTTGAACAAATATGTAGTATATTAACCAGAAATGTTCAGCTGGCGAGCATTAGTAGGGCTAAAGGGCACTGGGTACACATACATAGGTAAGGGATTACTATTTACCTTGCTCGTTAGTTTCAAAAGTAATAATATGCACATTAATAATCTTTCGATAAACCTTTTCCTAGATTAGTTCGAAGGGTTTTTTTCTTCAGCACGTACACGTGTATTTATTTTTAACCTAAAAGTAATGAATTCCTCAAATACGACAAAAATTATTAGGAGCAAGAAGGATTGAAAGAAAAAGGGATAGAAAAAAGCCAAAAGCCTTAGTTTGGATTAACTACAGGATTTCAAACCCTTTTGTAAATGAGTATCCACATTACAATATATTTTACCACGAACTTGTAAGAAATGCAAACAAAACGCCTACTTACACTAAACTTACATACACACACAAACAACTGACCCTTCCTTTCAATTTTTTCAATAAAAATTAATACTATATCATATCACAGCTTATATCATAGCATTCTGCCAACACGTTATAAATGCGTGTGTAACATGTGACAGCCCTGTACTTTCATGTTTCGGCCGAAAAACAATACAATATACAATTGCTGCAGTCTTTGATTCCTTGTAAGGGACGATTGAAATTTTATTTCATGTTATCCACAAGGAGATCAATTTTACCTTAATGAGCTTTAAATTTCACCCTTTGTTTCTGCATTGATTTAATTTAAGCCTAAATTATGCGTCATTGTCAAGGCACAGGTAATATTTTTAAAATCAAGAATGATTAAGAAGGCAAAACCAGGTGAGGGATTTATCTATCTACCTATTTATAAATTATGTCGGTATGCGAGTAAACGAATAAAAAACAACAAATGATGACGAAATCAATTAATGAGAAAATCAATGCATATTGATATAATCAGGTTTAGACCAAAATTCTCACTTTTGTTCTTGATGACAACAACAATGAATTCTTTCCCGTCATACCACACTCGTATTTATTACCAGCACTAGTATTATCATATGCAATTCAGCGTATTTGTTACACACTAAACCCATGCACATCTACATAATGGTAAATAATAACAATGAGCGTTTGTGTTTTTGAGTCAGAATGAAAGACGTCGCCGTCGCCATCATCTTATTTTTCTTTTCAGGTTTCCCCTGCCTATAAAACGGTGAACTTTTGTCCCACATATTTCCGGGCTTCACGATCCTCTGTGTGTATGTATGTATACTGCACTACAGTGTGTGTGTATACACACAATAATTCTGTACTGTGCTGTGCTACGACTGTAGAAAACACACACACACACACACACAGGTATGTATAATAGATAATAGTACATTGTACCATCTAAAATTTACACATACAGCCCAAGTTTCGAGAGCACATGTATTAGGACATGTACAATTTACACTGCTGATTGCTGATGTATACCAAGTACCAAAACCACGTAAATGGTAAAACTCAAACCAACGTCATAAGGAACACTCTTGTGTATTTGGAAATAAATAGCTAATAATAACACACTATATATATGGCACTATTTTACAATGTCTTTCGAATGTTTGCTCATAATTTGCGTATACGGAATTGCAATACATACTTCCTTCTTCTGCTTCTTCTTCTCATTACTTCCATGAATGATTATTCATCAGCGTCAGGGTTGAACGTAAAATAAACGAAAGACAATAAGCTCAGGAATTACTATGACTATATGACTATTTACCCAGCTATTTCACATCTCATTGTTGGACAACCTTTTATCTTGTGCATACATACATTATAACATTATGACGTGTAATACTGATATGATATGCCTGTTTATTCCTGGTATGAGGACGATTCTAGCTGTAAACTGTCCGAAAACTCAAGAGTTGGACATTGCACTGTTCTATATTTAAATTTTGTAAAAAAAAGGTCTCTGTCTTAATCTCCCATATCTATAATATCTGTGGCAATATTACATACACAAATTCTGGGGCTTAAAATTTAAAACGGGTGTACAAGTAAAAGGATGGAGATAGAACGAAAAAGAATAGTGAATAGCCTTATCGTCTAAAGTCTAAAGTATTACACCTTGAACTTTGTAAACTGCCAACTAGTATTTTCTTTTGCCACTTGAAAAAAATGAAAAGGGGAAAGCACAAGTACATAAATAAAACAACATCACATTGAACATTGACGTTGAACAATGTCAATCGGTCAGTGTCTCTTTTTATAAAAGTAGCATAATAATATAATATCATGCATTACATATGACATATTCAAACTTGATGATTCACTTTACATTCACACCATTGCTATTATCGATATGCAAGTATGCACAAAAAACTGAAAAAACAATGTCAAAAGGAGACGACTCAAGGACAAACTGGAGAGGAATCATTGGCCTAATGAAATATCTACGATTGACGATACGATACAATCTACAAACTATGTATTATGTATAGGTATGTACACGTAAGTATGCGTGTGTGTGTGTGTTGTGTATCATGAAAGTGTGGAGGAAGTAGATGCACATAAATAAATAAATAATCAATCATCGCGTCGTACATTGCTACATTCACATTCTACACATTTCATTCAATGTTCCATGTCGATGTGAAAACAGGAATAACTTCGATTACAAATGTACATACACAAATGATATACATACATATTATAAAATGAAAATCGTCTCTTCACGATGCAAGTATAACTTTA
The DNA here is from genome assembly GCA_034698285.1 of Sminthurinus bimaculatus. Lineage (NCBI taxonomy): Eukaryota > Metazoa > Arthropoda > Collembola > Symphypleona > Katiannidae > Sminthurinus > Sminthurinus bimaculatus. Next base: position 3,482 of record JAQIVE010000749.1, on the reverse strand, counting down.
TAGCGACAAATGCATTTTTTCTCATCAAATATGTACTTTTAAATAGATACATTAACATTTTGTCAATTACTTCCTCGTCCTTAAATAAAGATGCACATTATTTATGTGAAAGGATGAAAACGACCAAAAGTAGACAAATAAAAATAACTAAACAATCGATTAATGACAATAATATTGAACATTGGCAAATAAAACGACAGTTTTTCAGATATTTTATAGAGAAGCCACACGACGTGTTCTTTAATAAAACTATGCATACAGTGAACCTTACAGTTGTCCCTTATTTTCCCCGTACCATCTGTCTTATACGTATCATTGTCTTGTGTTTTGTGTCAGTGAACAGATATTATGACACAAATTTCGCGACCAATCACTTATTATAATACTAAAGTTAAAGCTAATATTGTATAGTAAAATGTGCCTGGAAGCTATATCTGCCTTCTGTATAGGTACATTCACATGTCTTCTTCGTCTTCTTGTTCTTCTATGTGTTTGTAGTAATAATATAGATAAGTCGAGCAAAAGCGTAAAACTCATTTTTTCCTCCTCCGCATTCACATACACACACTTACAAACATCTGTATGTCATTCAATTTACATGTCATGTACATACTTACTTTTTCCCTCTACGAGATGATACGTATCAAGAATGAAGTAAGAAGCAGAAGAAGAAGAAGTGTATTGTGTGCATTATGTATTGTATATAAGTACATGGCACGAGAGTGTTTTGCGAGCATCTTTTTGCACTACCAACAACCAACAACGAACCACCACCAGCAGCGTCAGTTCACTGGGCTACTGGGTTCAAGTTCATTGTCCCCAAGTTTGTATGTAACTTTAATGCACGTAATACATAAATGTGTTGTAAAATTGATGTACGTATACGTATACATCTATATGTATAAGTATACACTGAATAATAATAATAATACCTCATGTTATTTTACCTACGTAGAATGAAGAAGATTCCCATCATAATATTAAGCATAATACACTCATATTCTATCCGTATTTTACGTACACACTGAAAAAATGACAATCTGCTACAGTAAACCGAAACAGATTTGCAAACTTTTCCATGTGCAGATCTATCTATCTATCTTCTTAGTGCAGCTCCAGTCCCGTCAAAACTCAAAAAGCCCAAAGTTGTGGCATTAAATTTTAAGACATCTTTAAAAATTGGGACGTTTCACTAAACACTTTTTTATCGAAATCCGTATTCAGCGAGTGTTCACTATAACCGATGCCCAGTGTATTACATTGTATAATTTTACCTTTTCTATGTATGTACTAAAAGGTAAAGGTAACAAGAAGAATACATAATAAGTTGCATATTATGATATTTTATTTTTTATCTACATACTGATGATATTCAATATCAAGTTCGTAGCCACAAAGACACGTGATATTTCATCGTTTTTGTGTTTCTGTTTCTGGTTTTCCGCGTGTATTGTCACATCTGTACTATTCTTATATTATGCGTTTTGATGAGTGGAGTGAATGTGCTTGGTTTTGGTATTTGGTATAGTGCAAAGAAAACATTTTGAGTTGATGCTACTATATTATTATTTATTATTATTATCTCATGTGTCTTTTGTTTCAATACACAATATTTATAAATGATGCCATTTTCCTTGTAAGTGCATTGAGCTTTAAAAATGCATCTTTTCCCCTTCTAGTTCAACATTCACATGTCTCTTCTACGAATCTTCCATTGTAGTTATACTAGCTTTTAGACAGATTAGTAATGTGTCAATTGCTTGGGTTTCCTCATTCAATAACTTTTTCCTCACACATTTATCTTGTTCATCTTATGACTTTTTATTTTTAAGAAATTGAAAAGATGAAAAGTTGGACGAAAAGATCAGCAGTTAAATCATGACTTCATTTTTAACATTTCAGAATTCAATTTTCAAGGGACAATTCATAATTGTTTTGCACCATGCGACAAACTCAGAAACAAGCAAGTATACAGCATTTTGACAGTATAAAACCGCCCATAATAATGGCAAATTAATAATAATTATCATCATATCACCGTTACCATCAAAGGCAAACATGCATACATCCATAATACATATACATGCATAGTGGATAGCATTAAATTATTATATAATATTTGTGTGTTAGGAAAATCCCTAGAAAAAATTCACAGCACAAGAGTAAGAATGTAAAAAAAGGCTGAGGACTGAAACACAGGGATGTACATACATACATACATACAAAGAGGCAATGACCAGTAATGGAACCAATTTTTGCACAACAATAACAACAACGCCACGCTAACTCCAAGTCCAGCAAGCAAAGGTACCTTTATATACATATTTATCATCATCATAATATGCATTTTATATTATATTATACTGTCGTTGATTGTGATATCGTGTTGGCTGAAGCTGACGCTCAAAAGCTCGCAAGCATCAGCCAGCTGACTCAAACCTCAAAACTTTATGAAAGATTCAAACTAATAACTAAGTAACTCTCGTCTGTCTAGGCTGACTGAGTGACCAACATACAATACATATTATACTTGTATGTACAATAATATGCGTTTGTTGTTTCCTTTCATCAACTGCTTTTTTCAAAAGTCATATCCATATCATCATCGTAAGATAAGATACTACATTATTTTCTTACGGCATTTCCTTCTATACATAAGTATGCATATTATTCAGTATATACAGCTTACTAAGATATAATACAGAAGGTACTTTAATTCTGACTTTAACTTTAACAGTCCTCAGGACTACCATTCTTATCATCACGACTATGCCGTAGTTTTAGGAGTTTAAAGCACTTGAACTCCAAATTTTATTACGACTGTTCACTGTTCATAGAGACGAGCACTGGCTTATCACTATCAGAAATCTACATATTATATTTGTATTTTGTATGTTTTGCATGGGATGCAAAAAGTACCCTTAAAGTGGATTTTTTTTTATTTTACTTTAACCCCTCTTCCTCTTCTTCAAATTTCAAGTACATAATATGCATATAATATACATAATGTATAGATATTGCGTTGTGTCAATAGCCCACACTCGACATTCAAATTCAAACAAACATATGCAACACGTACATTATTTGTACATTTACATGTGTGAAGGCCAATGAACTCCCTATTTTCATTATGCTCTACATTTTGCCTTATAATTTCCACTAATTAAAGATGAAAACAAATCCATTTTTTAATGCTTGAAATCGAAACAACGTAGTATTTTTTAAGGAATACGCATAAAAAGTATCATGCTATTATTATTAAAGGAACCAGCTGCTTTAGTATTTACTTTTGACTCCATTTCTATTTGTTCAACACAATGTTGTAGAGTCAATAGTTCAAATCATCATACAATAATAATAATAATAATAATGTTTTATTTGTGTACATTTTACAACTTTTCATTTCAGAAGAAAAAGAAAAGCTAGAGAGAAAACGAGGCTTCAATAATATGGAACTGACATCTGACATTTCTCATCTCACT
>JAQIVE010000748.1:0-32122 GCA_034698285.1 Sminthurinus bimaculatus | reverse complement strand
AACGTTAGAAATAAGCTGGAAACCGTGAGTAGAATCGAATGAATTATCCTCTGTAAATCAATTAATTTTGATTACAGATACGCTCCATTGAGTATACGTTTAGTACAAAATCGATTAAAACCAGTACTATGGAATTCGGTACGAGAGTCCTTACAATCTCTTCTTCCAGGACCAACTGTTGATGAAGAGACTGAGATTTCATTAATTCAAAACTCGGTGTCAAGTAATGATAAAAACTCATCAAAGACTACTCTAGTTGTATTCATTGGTGGCTGCACATTTGCAGAAATTTCTGCTTTAAGGTTCCTCGCTCAACATGAGGATGATTGTAAGTACTTTGCGATTATATGTGTATAATTTTTTTGATATCAATAATCACCAATCCTATGCTACTTTTACCTATTGCTATTTCAGTAAATTAAAGGGCCTTATATTTCGTAGTCGTGTCCAGAATATTTATTGAACTAATAATGCGATAATGATAATATGGTCTGCTTGTTTTTTCAGGGGAATTTCTAGTCGTCACTACAAAGATAATCAACGGAAATTCTTTTCTAACAAGTCTTTTTGACCCTCTTACGACTACTACTGGACGTTGAAATACGTTGGACCTTGTTGTATTATTTCATTTCGGAATTCGGAAGCAACCATTAACCATTATGTATATCAAATACTAGATACATATTTTTTATGAAAGCATGTAAAAACTGGTGGAATATGCAATAGCAACTTGGTTATATTTATTTCAATTTTTCGCAATAGTTTTTCATACGGTATAATATAATATAAAGGATGTGTAGACATAGATTGTAGGTATAATACTATTATAATTATATGTTATAAAGTTTATTTAACGTTGAAATTATGAATAATTTATTTATGCTTATACCATTCTCGTTTAACGCTTGTGAATTGTGAAACGTCTACCTAGTTTGCACTGGAAAAATTAGTTTTTTTTGTTTGTTTAGCTTTGTAAGTTATTGAAACCCTTAAATTTCTATATTAGTATAGAAAATCTTCAAGTAAAGACACGCATATTTAGTTAATGAGATAAATACACTCTTTGTATATTATACATATACTATTATTTGTTATCAATGTCGAGAAATCATGGAAAAATGTTAAAAAATGACTTTATAATATGTGATAAAACAATGAACAAATGAATAAAGTCTTGTCATATTATTTATTATTTTTTACATCAGGCAATGAAGGTTTTATTTCCAAATACCACGTAAACTACATGACTTGGTGTTGCATACAACAGAATAAATAAATTAAATTACGTACGTATTTATGTACACACTCTAGCAAAATAGTATTACATAGTTTTCAGCTATAAAAAGAGTTAACTTGAGTTTACAATCATTTTAGTATGGTCCAGCTGAGGGTGATGTTAACAAAATCAAATGAATACTTACTTTTAGCTTGTTAATGAGTTCATGTAAGCTTTTTTATAAGTACATACAACATGAACACATAAGAGACTACGATCTCTTATGAATAAATAAAATTAACAGTAACTGAAAAAGTTCTGAAATAACTAGAACTTGTACATTGTACATTGTACATACATATCTATAGACACCACATGCTCAAAGTTTACACTTATATTTCGCAGTTCAATTTTTGAGTTAGGTTTAGTAAATATAAATAACTAATAAACTCAACAATCAACAATATTGTAATAGATTTGTATTATTTTAGTATCTTCTCTATGCATTGAAGAAAATAACCAAAGTGAGATAGTACAAAACACCTTTACGCATACATGCTTAACAGCACACCAAAACCTATAATATGTTAGAAAACACAAGACACTGCGATAGTTTATACATTCTTTTCCGATTACACAAAACAGGACGTCTCATACACATACATAAATGTGAATAATATTTTTTTCACCGTATAATTCTATTCTAGTTGGTCAGACTTATAATATTTAATAATCATCGTATCAGATTAATTATTATTAAGAATATAATATAATAATGTATGCATATTTACACATATTGTACAACTTTTTATACACATATTATCGCTTATTTATACCTGTAGCATTTTACCATTTCGTTTTACAAATGTATACTTTATATATTATAGAATATAGAATGCATACGACATATAATATAATAGTACCATACGGATACTAATAATAGGCACAGTAGAAAAATATTTTTACGCTCAATTTACCTATAGTCTATTGAATTATGAAATCCATTATTAAAATGCTGTTAGAAAACGAAAAAATGTTGGTACAAAATGTGAACCAGTTATGTGTATGTAAGTATTGAGTACACTACACACTTATAAATAGAGTAAGTCTAAATGTCCATACCTCCAGAATCATAAATTGGAGTATCATCATCTTCCTCCACCATCGCTGAACTAGCAACGATGGTCTCTTCATTTTGATCATCTTGATCGTTTGGATTTTGAGGAATGACCTGGGGTGGTATTTTATTTAAGGATTTAGCAATAGTATGTAGATCTTGACTCGGTTTCCACAGAACTAGAGCCATATTATTTTTGTACATGTGATTCATAATAATGGACTGCGGGAGTATCGCTGAAGCTTCATCGCCTCGTCTTCCTCGGCCCATGGAAGCAAGAACTTCTTCAGACAGAACAACAGACCCAAACGGTTGGCCTTGCTGTTGAAACTCTTTTCCAGTTGTTCTAGCTGTATTGAAATTTTTTGTGTACAAAAGATTACCTTCCGTATCGTCGTCTTCAATATCGTCGTCCTCCTCCTCCTTCTTCTTGTTATTGTCAATGTTAGTACTTGTTGTTACTGTTGTTTTGGTATCACCGTAGTTTTCTTCCATTTCCACATCTTCAGTTGTTTGTGTTTGTATGATTCCCTGATTATTCCCTGACCCATTTTGTAGATCATTATTCGCAACAAGCCCATCTATATTATTGTTAATTGTAAGGTTATCTTTGGGAACACTAGACACAACTCCAGGGCTGTTGTCAAATGCAAATTGTTTTAAAGGCGGCCTGAAAGTTCATCAAAAAAATCCAACAATTACTTACTTATAAGGCACCAAAAGTGTAGTAGAGCACTCACAATTTGACACAAATGACATTGGATTAATTTTTTATGTGTATAATTTATAATTATTTGTATATTTTATATTCATAACACTTAGACAAACAGGAAATAAAACATCAAATTTTGATAAAACAAAACATACTCGAAACACTCATAAGGACCGAAATCAGGGGATTGGGATGCCTTTCTTTTCACTGCACCTCCCATCGATGGCCATGTAGGTTTACATTTTGTTGTCGGCTCCACAAAATTGGCATCCCAAGGAGACAAGCAGTCCTGACGATTCTCCATGCTGATCCTGAGGAATGGGGATGATGGTGATGACAATGTGGGGTATCGTGTACTGATCTGCCCACTATTTGGTCCGTCAGTTTTGGAGTTGCGTTTTCAAACCATACATGAAAAACAATGGTATTAAGTACTTAATAATTACTATTAATAGAGATTTGCTGCACTTTATGTATGACGTACGTGACGGTTTTCCCAGTAATTAAATTCTTTAGTTTTATCTTAGGTCTCAGGACATGACAAGACACAGCGACATGTCAATTCTAACTATAATTTTACAATTAACCAAACTATAATACACTAAAATTGTAAAATGTCACAATAAATACACAAATGTCACAGCACAAATAAACAATCGACTACGAGAGAAGAGCAGAATAATAATATTATTGTTTACACTATCAAACAAGCAGAGTGAGAGTGTGTAGGCTGTAGGCTGAACTGAAACTGAAAGGCAAGCTGAGAAATCTGGAAAAAAGGAGAACCAAAGAGAAAAGAAGAGAGAGAATCTGATAGAAAATTCGAGTAGCCGTGGGGCCATCAAGAAAATCTGTTCCTCATCCTAAATGCATGTGCAAGCAAATCAACACAATTTGTTCAGATAAAATAAAATGGCAAAATGCAGTGTTGAATGTTGAATCTGAGATCTGAGAGATTTGGTGCCATGATTCTTAATTTTGCAGCTGTAACCTACCTTATATAATCAATTTGTTCTGGATTCTGGGTAAAATAGGTATTTTCCAGGTTCCAGGCATTTCTTTCGAAATAAAAGCTAAATATTCACAACGAAGGTAGCAAAGCAGTTAAAACTGAAATACATTTGAGTAACCACTGAACACCAATCAAGAAAAGGTCACATCTCGTATACGGATAAAACAGTAAATTAGAGTAAAAGAGGTTCTTTAAGCGGAGGTTTTTATATAAAAATGCAATAAGGGGTCATTTATTCATTTATACTTCATACATCAATAATCAGTAAGAATTGCTTTCGTACTAATATTTGCATTGAGTATTGAGTATGTAACTAGTAATCACATAACACATAAAACTACACCAATTTTTTCCCGACATTTGCTTATGAGAGGCAAATGTTGAGGGTGTAGAGATCATTGATTTTGAATCAGGATTCAAAGCAGGTTTACTTTTTCGTATTTCGAAATACGAGTTTTCATATTTCGTATTTCGGGACTTTTTTGGAATTAGTTTTTTAGTTTTACAAGTTGGTTAAATCTGATAGATACTATAGTTAAATATTGGATACAAAAACTGTGTATGAATAGGAACTATGTTAAATATCAAACAGAATACTTGTTGGAGGTGTAATTAAATAATTTTGTTAAATATAGTTGAATATTGAATAGTATGATAAATATCTTGTTCCCTTCTTTCTCGTCGTGATAAAAACCATAATAATTTACCATGTTTCAACGACCGAGTAAACTTATTCTTCGAGCTGTAACTGACATAAATTTGGTTTCAACGAGAACTTGTACCAAACATCGTCACCTTCCTCTAGTCCACGAAATTCATGACATTATCAAATGGAATGAGCCTGAAAAACTTCCCTATTGGGATCCAAGAAGATCTTGCGACTTGAAGCCTTTACCTGAAATCGATCCAAATTGGTTAAAAGTAGAATTCCAACCGTTTGAAGAAATGATTAATAAGTAAGTCAATCCTTATGCTTTTATCCCATATTCCCTGATATATTTTTATCATAATATAACTCTACAAAATATCAAATATGTATCCATGTAATCAATTAGACATATCATATTCATATATCATATATCCATACACTATTCAAATAAATCATAAAATGCAATATTCACGCAATATGGATTAATTTATGATTTATTAATATTATATCTTTCTTCTTAGATTACCGGAGGAACAGAGGAAAGCCTTTACAGTTGAATTTTTCCAGCGTAAAGAAGGAGTAAAGGTCATTATGGATCGAACACTCAAACAGGTTCGTCGACACAAATATGATGGCAAGCCTGGATGTGGTGACAGATCATTAGAGCACAAAAGTAAGTTAATATGTAGATGATATTATACACATACGCACATCCCACATACTATCGCTCTATTTGGTGTCGTTGTCATGCAAACATACATTAACCTGTAGTCTAAACGAATTTAACTAAAAGTGTTTTAATGTAATCATGTTTTCTTTTCTACCCCTTGTTTATTTAAAACAGTTGCATGGGCTACAATCAAATTCCGTGATATGAAAGTTCTGTTAGAACAGGGAAATCCTAAGGAAATGAACAATGGGTTTTTTAAGAAAGCAGCCAAAGAACTTGTAGAAAAGAGAAAAAAGTACTTAAACTTTCTTCGACACAAAGACTACAAGCGTTTCGAGTGGATCATAGAAGTTTTAGGAATAGTCTTCAAGCCAAATGGAAAGTAAGTTGGTTTTTATACAGTCGTAACTACTGTTTACATTCTGATGTATATCATTTAAGGACATAACACCATTAATATAGAATATATTATGATGCATTTTATAGTGTCAGAAATTTGTTGCTAAATAGCACATCTTTTCTACCGAGCCGGCAAAGGTCGAATTTAAAAAGTATTAAAATTTTGAATTTAAACAACTAAAAACTTACCTTTAACTTACTTAGATCAGCGTTTAATGTTTTGGTTAAAAGTTTCTCATTCAATATTTTGAACACATTCATTCAGTTGCTAGGCTACTGACTTTTGTATCTCGGTAACCAAATTTGTCAAACATAGAATGAAAAAAAATTGTCAAGCTAGTTGAACACTCAAAAAGCCATAGTACAAAATATACAGAAAAAGCGGACGCCAAATTAGACTAAATTTTACCAGCCAATTTGATATTGACAAACAAATAAAGTCTTTAGAATGACGTTAGTATTAAATATTAAATTTAAGTAATGTGTCTTATTTTTCCAAAATGTTATCCTTTCTATTTTCTCATTGTAATTTTTGAAACTCTACGAGTAATTCTCAATCTTGATGGTACAAAGTTTAATTTTTTAAATACAATAATCTTACACGTATGTACAAACCTCTTGTTTTCTGTTTTCAGATTTGAGAAGGTTGGACGTAAACAGAGTATTGACAAGCTAACGGATATGATGTGTGAAGATATCATTAAAAAGAAGATGGATGCATACAAAGCAGAGCTTGAAACTCAAAAGATTCCATTCCTGGAAGAAAAATTGGCTATTCTACAAGAAATTCGTGGAGATGAAGAACTAATGAACGTTCCCTGTTCTGTTACTTCCGAAATCGAACAGACAATTAAGAAAATTGAAAAATTAAAGAAAGACTATTTAGTGATTCATCCGGTGGACGTAGAAAAGGTTGCAGAAGAATCCGTTGTGCTCGCATAAGAAGTTGAACAACAGACTCAAGTATATTGTATTTTGTCGTTTTGTTCACAATATTCTTAAAATATTTATCATGTGCTTCATTTTCTACACCTGTGGGGTGACATATTATAATACAATTTATTAATTTAATATTTAATAGCCATTATAATAACCACACTATGTGTACTATACAAAAACAAAACCACTAAAAAAAGGTGTAGCCAATTTTCTTGAGAGAGGCAATAAAATAAAGTCTCGAAAACAAGTTTCATTACCGACAAAAACGGTAGAGTCAAGCTACAGTAAGCAAATGCAATGCTTCATAAAATTTTATATGGATTTTGTCCGAATCTCTACCTCATCTATCTCTGGATACACTTTTTACCTGAGTTCATTATAAGATCACAACCCTACATATGATATATCTATACAGCATGAAAAATTATGCATGGTATCATTCTAGGAATATACTTAATTACATGGTTTTTTCCCCTCGAACGAGTTTTAGAAAGCAGATGCTCATGTTTATTTATGTAATGTACATGGTTAAAGGAGGAGATCAGTACAGGAATTGTGCATGTATAATGTATATATGTATTATGTATAGTGTTGTACTGATAGAGGTGAGTGAAGGAGCAAAGTCGTACTTCACAGAGTAAGCAGTAGTTGACAGTTTAAAAATAGCAAGATTTCTGTGCATATATACGCATGAGGCATCCATGAACATGAGGAAAGCCCATATACCTAATTGTAAAGCAGCGGATTTGATATAATCTGTAATAGAATCTGTGCATAATAAAATGCTATGTATTATTTTTCTTTCTTTTTCGTCGTTCGTGAAGTGTTAGTCTAGATTTTTTAAAAATCATGGCGTTCTGTATATCATTGGTCGTAATCTTTTGCCTATTCTTCCTAGTCAACTTTCATATTAAACTTGGAAACTGTCAACAAACTGAAGAGAACAAAAACCTCGGAGAGTCAAACTACAAAGAAGCTATTTTCATTTACCCGCCTGGGGTACTATTTCTTTTTTGTATTCACTTATTTTACAGAATTTCTTTAAAAAAAACTATAGTAAAAACTTGAAAAAGTTTGATTTCGATTTCTGTTTCGTGTATTTCATATCTTTCAAAAGTAAGACAACGTGACAGTCTGTTTTTTTGCTGACTTGCACATATTTAAAGAGTTGAATATTGAAATTGAATGCATGTAATTTTTAGATTTTGAGTGAACGCGACATTCCGGTGTGTGCTAATGAAAAGGAAGAGATCATCTCTTGTAATATTGTAAACAAACGATATTTCTACCCTCCAACCATAGAACGACTATGCCGCTGCCCAGACCGTACAGAATGCCCGTGTTAGTGCAATATCAATTTGTATTTACACGGGAAACGAATTTCAAGTTACTTATAGTTTAAACTAATCGAATCGTAAGCTAAGCTAAGATTTAATCCTATGTATTATGTATGTATTACAGGGGAATTTTCAGACTTCAAAGTTGTAAAGAAAAAGGATGGGAATTTAAAGAGAATCTCGGATTTGAATACAGCAATGCTGAGTAGTAGGGCTCAAATGAAAGTAATTCATAATAAATACATACACATGCTTATCGGTAGTGAATGGTATAAGATTAGAGAGGTTCTGCAAACTCGAATCTTAATTTGATATGCCAGATTAAAAAATGTTTTTCCACCGATCCCAAAATCTCAAGTTGGTTTGGATTTCGAGTGCGAAAGACCCCTCTATTATTGTGCAAGTTTTCGTCATAACATACATAAATATGTATGTACTACGTACAATGGACACTTTCGTGGAGCATGGTTTAGACCGTTGATAAGTAGTAATAACTATATATTTGTTTGTATTTGTATAGTTTTGCAATGAAGTAACAAGCCTACCCAAATGCACAAAGAATGTTAATGAGACAGCGTTAAAAGTGATCAGTGTCGAACCGATGACTCGGCGGATTTATAAAACGTGTCACTGCCCGGCTTTCAAACGATGGACATTAATTGGCGATGAAGTCAAAGAGTTTAACAATGGAACTCTCCAAAGAACGTTGTCTTATAGCTGTGACAAAGTAATTGCCCTAAACATTGCTTAAAATTATTCCTTGTTCTTGTATAACTTTAGCACACATGCAAAAATTTACGATAAATGAGTACTGTACTTAATTATGATGATTACGGTATTAATGATAAAAGATAAAACATTATAACCTATGTTTTTCACTTAATTAGCTACCACGGTGCAATACAGGAGACGTTTGTGGACATGTAAGACAAGACAACTTTTCGACTTTTTTTCTCTGTTCATGTCCAGTTCGTCATCTATGCTACCCTCCAAACATGAACGATGTGTACAATGTTACTGAATTATTATATTCAGGGCCAGCTATCAAGTCTTATTGCCTTAGGGTTTAAAGTACAAGTTCAAAAATCAAAATTTTATGATAAGACAGGGGAAAATATTTTTTATCTAGCTAATAATTCAATCTGTATTGCGGATTTTTAGTATCATGTGCGCGTATTAAAGTACCTCTATTTTATGTTTAGTATTACAAATCTATATCTCGTCAAGGTTACAATGAAAAAAAGTCCTTTAAATAATAACCTAAGACTTGGAATTTTCATGCTGTTCCATTAATAATTAATAAGCTCTAAAAAGTCCTTTTTAAGAATTATCATTATACTTAATTCTGATTTCTGATCTAAAAAAAAGACAAACTACAATAATTAAATCCCCACTAGATACTATGTACTATGTACATATACTTCTTCTAATCGATGTTATTCTTCATTTTTGTCTTTCCTACCTTGATTCAACAATATACAATCTAAATTAAAAGAACGCTATTGAAACACTAACTTTACAACGAGTTTCATCATTTAACAGTGTAAAATAAGCGGAAACTCTTACAAGTTCCCGAATTTGTATGAATTCCAACGTTTTCCCTGCTATAAAGAATAAATACCTTTATCATTTAAAATTTCAAACTATGTATATGGAATTACGTAAACTTGTCATGTAGTCTAACCTTAATAATAATATGATATGGTACAGTGATAACAACTTTGTTGTATTGTACAAATTTATTTCTCATTTTAGTTAAAATGAATGACTATAGAGTACACATTACACATTATGATTATTATATCAAATTATAAATACATCGTAGAATTGGCTAAACTCATAGCCCCACTCGTATATCATCATCCATATATATCATGTGTCATAACTAAACATGTACACATAAATAACGAAAAAATGTACACATATATAGTATTTGAGTTTCCGTCATAACAATATACTGCACTAAACATACTTGAAGATGACATCTTTTTTATCCTCTACTGTTTGAAGTTCTAATTTGATGGGACACTGAATCCAATGTGACAAAAGTTCTTCCGTGTAGCCGATGAGGAAGTACATTTTCCGGGCTGGAATGCGTCTCTGAACAATCCCCGCAATACGAATCATGTTAGCCTGCCTTTTGATAATGATTTCCGAAACAAACAATTTATGCCAGGTACAAGTCATGAACCTCCGAATGAAAGCGTCTTCCGTTAAAACAGAGTAGCACCGGAGACCAAAGTCGGGGAAATTCGCTGTAAAATGAACAATTCACACACAAATAATTCATAAATATATCTAGTATTCTCACATCATCAATATTATTAGCGAGATAGAAAGAAAGTTTGATAAGATGAAGAAAATAGAAATAATGTTAAGGACGTACTGTTGTTCAAGGAATTCCAGTACTTGACATGGGCAATGTGATGGGGCTTAAAGGACTCTTCATAGGTTAATGGATTATCATGCTTCCGACTGACTTTAAATCGGCCAGCTTGCTTGGATTCCAGGGGTGAACTAGTAGAAATATTTCTAGAATTAAGACAACTAGTGCAACTTGAGGGGATAATCAATCTGGTTTGTAAACTCTCGACGTTTAATTTACAATTCCTTAATGATGACCATAAGTGAGCATGACGAGATTGAAGGGCTCCTGTTTCTTGAATAATTACTGGTCCTCCTGAGAGTAAAGCTTTAGAAGCGGTTGTAAAGAGTTTTTGCATTTTGACGTATTTTTATTACACTATTTCAGCTAAAACTAATAAATGCACAAACGTAAATTAAAAACTCACTACTCAATCGGTAATTATAATTAAGTATTTAATTTTTCACATTGGTATTTTCTACCGAATTCTGTAATTCTGTAGGTTTGAATGAGAGTTTGCGCCCAGAGATTTTCAATGCTTGCTTTTGAGCTAACGTGCTCAAAAAAAGTGAAAGCACTCGTCAACACATCTGATTTTGTTTTTATTCCAGTGAAAGTGCCCGGAGAGTGATCTATTAAACTATTAATTTCAAATGCTGTCTTTTTGTCTTGCATTTATTTCCGGTACACTTGGAATACACAAGAAGTTAAGAAATAATACACAGCTATAAGCTCTAAAACATTTTCCATGTTGAAGTGATAGTAGCGTGTAAATAATACACGCTTCATAGCGAAAAATGTCGAAACATAAATTTTTATTTAAACATGCAGCCTTGTATATTAACTCGAAATCGGGTTTTTGTGCGGACAACTACGGCGTCCACAATAGCAATAGCAGCAATAGTATTGATAACCAAAGAGAAATTACTAACATTAACAATAATAGCACCGAACGGGAAGAAAATGGGCTTTGTTTACCACCACCAACTATTAACACAACTACAACAGAGACAGGAAGGACAAGTTCACCGACAAATAATTTCATAAGTACACTATCAACGGACCGTGAGAATGATAATAATCTAGTCTCAGGTTCTACTAAGGATAGTTTTAATTTCAATACACATTCCTCACAGTCACCTTCCTCAATTATTTGGAAATCGAATTCAAATTGTAATACTAGCAATACTTCTACAGATACTACTGCTACTACTACTACTTTATCTTCCCTAAATAATGTTGGAGAGTATCATTCCGAAATTCCAGCAGCTCTTGAACCCTTACATCCATATGATTTGACGGTCAACTGTCCAGAATCCTATCCAATTTCAACACCTATACTCACAAATCTCAGTCATCATCATCAACATCATCCTGATGAACCCATTCCTAATAATAATAATAGCTATGTACAAGATTCCGCCTATTATTACTACCATGATGATAGGAATGAAAATAGCAGTAGTAGTAAAAGTCTCTACACATCTTCCTTTCATTATAATACCAAATATAATGCCAACCATTATGAGTATCATCATCAGTATGACGAAGGGAGAAATTATCCTAATGTTAATACGACCGTAACTACAACGACAGTTTCTTCAACTCCTAGTTCATCAAGCACGTATTCAAGAGAAGCTTACAAAAGTCAACAACAACTTGAGGCAATTCACAAATATCAAAGTCACCAGCCTCGACTCATATCGTATCACAGTAACAACTACTATTATGAAGATGACTATTATTACTATGGAGGAGGCCGAGCAGTACGTCAGGAGTACGAAAGAGCGTCCAAGTACTACAGACCTCAAGTATACGAAGATGACAGTAACAGTATGGACTATGATATTCCATCATCCTCATCATATTGCCATTCCAACAGCAGGAACAGTCATCCGGTGATTGTTTCACAAACCCCTGGTCCTAGTAATACTGGAGAATTTTCATCAACACCAAAAACAACAAGTCATACTCATGCTAATCACTCAGTAACCACGGATACTATTATTCAAAGACAAGAAGATCGTTCCTCGTTTTCAATGTCTAGTCAAATCTCCGAACCAGCTAGAACACTTAATTCATCCACTGACGCTGAATCTCTTCAGCCATCCAATTGCACCATCAGTGTTATCAAAAGTAATAGGGTCGGTGTTATAACTCGGGTTCCAGCAACGTCTCGTATTATTAATAATACTACCAATGATGATAAAGACTCGGCTTCTTCTTCTTCTTCTTATACGGCTAATAAAAGCACTAAAATCATCGACGATAATAGCTCCAGAATTACAAGCGGCTCTCCAGTTTCAGTTCCAACAGAAGAGCCTAATGGAACGGAGGAAGATCCAGAAGAAATTGTCGAGGAGAATGTCACAACTAGTCCTGATAATGAAAATATACTGATACACGAAGGTGAGCAAATTGCATTTTTTAAATGCATGGTTTTGTTTCGTACATCATTCATTCATGAGATTTACAATTTATTGTACAAGAAAATACATAAATACAGGTATATATTATCATGATACATTTATCTTATTTCATTCGTATAAATTTAGGTAATCCAATCCCATATGAATGCAAAGTTTGTGCAAGGAAGTTTAAAAGTAAAAACAATTTCAAGTACCACATTCATGATTCCACCCGAAAATTTCCATTCAATTGTCCCATCTGTAAGAAAGGAATGATTGCAAGCACACACTATAAGCTTCATATGGAGGCACATTCAGGTAAAGAAATATGTTGATGGTACTTGTGATAAAAAGATAATTTAGGGAAATAAACGCATTATTTCATAAAAATGCATTTTTTTCATTTTTATAGGCGAGCCCAAGCACCAATGTTCGGAATGTAACAAAAGGTTAGTTCAATTTTTCGAACAAAAGCATATTATCAGAGTTTTGAGAAAAGTCCATTTTGTTCAAAAAATAACTCTCTCCAAAAACTTACTGAAAAAGTTTATTGAAATGCAAATCTTTCTTTTTCAGGTTTCTGACACAACAGAAATTGACGCGTCATATGTCAATTCACACTGGGAAGAAAAAGTTTTTATGTCCGAATGAACCCTGTACTCGTGGTTTTCATACTAAAATGGAGTTACAGAATCACGTTCTTAGTCATACGGGACAGCTACGGTTTAGTTGCTCAACTTGTCGGAAAAAGTTCAAAACATCGTCTCAACTCAAAGCCCACGAG
The DNA here is from genome assembly GCA_034698285.1 of Sminthurinus bimaculatus. Taxonomy (NCBI): domain Eukaryota; kingdom Metazoa; phylum Arthropoda; class Collembola; order Symphypleona; family Katiannidae; genus Sminthurinus; species Sminthurinus bimaculatus. The sequence goes on along the minus strand of JAQIVE010000748.1, from coordinate 18,514 downwards.
TTTAATCATACCAAGGAATCGTCAACACCAAAAATTTTCCCCTGTGACCAGTGCCATTTAAAATTTACTCGGATAAAGCACCTACAAAATCATCTACTCATTCATAGAGGTAACGTATATAATATCTACAATCTAAACCCTACACTTTGTTCTTTGTACCTTATTCTTTGTAGAATTCTTGCTCCTTGGGTATTGTGTATACATACAGGGTTACACATTCAAGTAAGTCTCACAGTTTCAGAAATGTTACTTTTTTTTTATAGGCGTGAAAGCATTTAAATGTGAAAGGTGTACCGGGCGGACTTTTAGGACTGAACTTTCACTTGCCCATCACGTGAAGACTCATGAAGAAGAAAGAACTTTTGTTTGCAAGTATCGGAGATGTGGCCGAGGATTTTTTCTCAAGAAGGATTTAATTCGGCATGAAAATACTCATACTGATAAAGCTGAATTCCTTTGTACTGAATGTAATAAAAGTTTCAGAAGGAAGGACAATTTACTGAGACATGTAAAATTGCACCATGGAGACGACCGAGAAGCTGCTTGAGAGAATGACTGATAAATCGATAATTATGAGACTGAATTAATTAAATGTACAGAGAGCGTACCTTTCTTTAACATTGTGTAATACGTATGAAAACATAGTATAAAAGTTAATAGGTATATTATAGTTACACACGATTTTATTCGCATTCGTCGACTTTTCTCCTCCGTTTACGAAATCGATTCACGTATTTATTCAATGATAATAGTAATAATACCGTATAATGTATAATATATCGCACAAAATAAAGTGTATGTCGTACATAAAATGTCATACGAAGATACTACGTGTATTAAAAGAGAACAAACACGTATCTATGAATGTTGATTTCATTGCATTCTAATTAAATAATCGTAAAAGTACCCAGTTATTCACTGTATAAGAACGTAACGCGCCGATATATTATGTCAACTTAATCATTTATTCCGCTTGCCAAGGCATTTTTTGTGCATACATTCTTAAACTATCCATATCAGTATATATCTTTAGTTAAAAGCAATCATACCGTGCAGTATAAAGGCAAAGGCATACTAATCTGATATCTGATGAGAAAATATGTCATGATTTAATATTTTTATTGCTGCATTATCAATTACTAATTACTATGAAATAGCCAAGAAAGGAAACGAAAGGTCATAAAATTGACATAATTAATCACTAATTATTCGGTCTGCTGTTAAATACTTTATTTTATACTCTAAAAAAGTAAATTGTAGGTCATGCTAATACGCTTTTTTCGTTAAAATTGTCATTTATTCCTATTTTACGTTATGATACAAGATACAGTACAAGGCACACAAAGAACAATAAAAGAAAAAATTACAAAAATAAAAGCATACACAACTAAATTCTTAGAAAAATTAGTTAAAAACAGATAAACTATAGATCTCAAGTTTCCTAAAATAAACTATCATAATATAATAAAGATATTTTTTCCTTCAGTCAAAATTACCTCACTTGAACTTTTAAAAAACGCTAAAACAAAAGATGTATAATATTCATTAATAAAAATTTAAACACTATGAATCAAAACCATCAAATAAACTTGACGAGTCAGTTGCCTAAAAATAAATTCATAACAATAGTGTTTTGTTGTAGTATCTAGATATTATAACTTATAACTAAATCATATGTTTGACGATAATAATATTATAAAAGGAAAAAACTGTCCCAGTACTTCGCTATTCCATAAGTTAGACTGACCTTACGTTGACGTCTGACTGACTGTAATTCTATAGTAATTATACAAGAACTCGCCCGTCCGAATATTACTGCATGTATTTTACCATAATATACCTACCAACCCTGTGCAACCCGCAAAATATTTACGATCCATGTTAGTCTTTTACCTCTGACTCTTTTATCATGACTAATGACTAATATAACATATTTACATTATAACTGTGTTCTATGATAGAACTTCTATCTAACCCAAGTATAAAAACAGATAACAAAACAAGGAGATCCGTATATGTTTTATTAAAATTACATAACAAGTTAAATATCTACCTAATTACCCCGATATTTTTGTACTAAATCACTAGCCTTCATTTGATGTTCAAATATTCAATAAAAACGAAAAAATATACAATATTATATAGAATACAGGGTATTATAGAACCTCAATTTCTAATTTCCTTGCATTGTAAGTACAATGTATGATTATTATAGATAACTGTTGCTGACACTCATCACTCATGTTGTACATATTATATTCCACAGTGTGCAACGTACATTAACATTCATAAGTCTTTAGCATTAAAAAATGTATCCAAACATCATACAAGAATGGCAACAATAACAAAAACTCGAGAGAATAACTAACATTACCGTAGTTATCGATAAGGAGTAGTAGTAACTGAGTAACTCTATTACTTATATTTTAAAATTGTACAAAGCAACATGCATGAATACTTCAAAGCTTTCGAACAACGTTCTTTTTGAGAAGTTTTCTTTGTTCACATATAGATAGATCTTGCATTATTGTTACTAGCTTCATTCACCACCAGTTCGAGAAAGCATGCATCTTTTCACAGTCTCATTTTCAGCGTCTACACTAAAAAAAAGAAACAAAAAAAGAAAGAGGGTTGAATTTAAAATCACTAACAAAATTTAAGATTATAATATGCTGGAGCTCATTTGTGTTAATCTTAAGTAGATGTATATGTATCGCTATATTACATGTATTATGCGATGATATATATAATTTATGTGTCAGTATTTCTACCAAGTCAGCTTCTTGGTACAATAAGTTTGTGCACATAAACCGACTTTAAACATTGATTTCTTGAGATTTTTTGAGCTTAATAGATTTCACCTTGTTTGTTGGACGTGAGTTCAATCAATCAATCAAGATTAGAGAGATACAGAGAGCAAATTGTTGAATTTTACGAAATGCTACGCAGATATTACATATTAGATTTTCATCATTGTCCATCCCTCTCTGACCATGGCTTTGTTTCAAAAACTATTTATGTCATATTCGAGCTCAATAGTTTCAAATTTATAATCTTCCATGAAACATATTCCAGATTCTGTAATTCTGTAATAATTTTAAATGACAATTCAATAATTCAAAACAAAATGCAAAGAAACATTTTTCTTATTTTTTGAAAAATGAGCAAAAAATATATTGTTGCACGTTGCACTATATAAGGACTAAAAAATACTTAGAAAAAGAAAAATTTTCAAGAATTAAATAATATTGATTGCGAAATTGTTATTAACTACTTAAAAACTATTATTAAAACGATATAATTATTAGAATATTTATATAACTGCTGACGGACGACTCACGGTGTAGGTTCACTATAGTGATTTTGAATGTTATGGATACGCTTTTCATGCTTAATCAGAGTTTTAATGGATGAGCACATTTTCCCACAATTACAATAACAAATTTTCCCATTTACATGATTCTTCTCATGTGTTTTAATGTAGCTGATGCTCGAGGACTTCTTATCGCAGAACGAACATTTATATTGCTGCTTCTTTTGTGACTTGGCATTGGCTTCACCTTCCTCTGTAACCGAAGGCTGTGGTGGTAGCAACGGTTCTGAAGGCTCTTTCTTTTCGACATCATTTCCTCCAGATGTTGCTGTGTACTGTCCCAGAAGTTCAAGATTAAATTTGAGTATACTCTCTTGAAGCTTTTTGGCAGGATGTGACCTCATGTGGCTTTTCATGTCTGCCATAACTGCAAATCTTTACATGTAAAATATCAAACGTGTTAAAAGCTAGTTTAACATGACAGAGTCCCATTTCATAGAATGTCAGAATTCCAAGAAGTATTATAACAAAATGTACTGAAAATCTTACATATCACCAACATCTGACCGCCAATATTACGTTTTAAGGCTGCTCCATTATTCCGGAGTAGTCCTTTGTATTAAGAAAAGATGAAGAACGGCTCTCATTAGTTGAGAACTTGAGAACCTCACTCTATACTCTATATATAATTGAATATTTATGATGTGTGTAAGTACGCATCTATTATTATTTACGCATTTATTATACGCATCGTTCAAATTCAGGTACAATATTGCGGTCGATCTAGGTCACATTTAAGATTTTCAATTCATCCAAGAAGAATGAAGTAAACTATAATAATTAATGTTGTAAAGCTTTACCGCTTCGGACAAACTTCACATGCAAACGGTTTTAACGTGGCATGCGATCGTTGATGCTTCCGCAAAATCACATTCGTCACAAAGGTTTTACCTTAAATTTTTAAATATCACGGTAAAAATTATGTTTTCAACGCGAAATTGCACAATACACTGTATGCTAGGTCATAATTGCCAAAGACTTACCACATGTTGTACATGGAAACGGACGTTCACCTTTTAAATATATAAAATATAAATCAATAAAACGTTTTATTTCAATACTTTTCGTTGTCAACAGTAATAACGTAGCTAAAAGTGATTAACTGACCTGTGTGTCGACGTTTATGGATTTCAAATTCACTTTTATTTCTTGAAACTTTATTGCAAACTTCACAGGTAAAGCTCTTCTTCTTTCCTAAACTATGACTATCAATGTGTCGACTTAATTCTGAAGTATCCGCACAATCGTAAGAACAGATGTAACATTGAAGTGGTAAATCTTTAATCGGATGAGCTCTCATATGTGACCCTACATAGCAATATTTTATCTCATTACAATTATTGCCTTCATAACACTATATCTAACGATATATCATGATAAATCATGCCAAATTATATCTCGTGTGAAATTTTTACATAATATTGCTTACTCATATCGACAAGGGCAGCAAATCTGGAAAAATAAAATCCAATAAAAATAAAAGAAAACATAATTAACTTCCTGTGCTATCATACACATGTATCATGATATGATGTGTTTTCTTTTTTTATACTAAGGCTTCTTGTAGTTGCCTCGGAAATGATTCCTTTCGTAAGTTTAAGCATGCACAAAAATATTCAGATGGATTTTCAAAGAAACTCTTCAATCCTTTTTCAGGAATGCAAACAGTCAAAATGTTTAGAATTACGAGGGATAATCATAGTACATGGTATACCAGAGTGTATCTACCTTGTGTTTTACTTTTGAACATCTCCGGAGTTACATCAAAATCTCAACACATGTATGCATAGAATCTGCAGTAACTACGGAGATTTAAAGGTGTGCAGAACCAAAACACCAATTGAATGTTCTCCAATACACCACTTATCAATTATAGAGGTGCAAATTGTAAATCCAAAAAATCCAGTACACTTACCGCTTGGGGCATATACTACAAGGAAAGGGACGATGTTCAGCATGACTACGCTCATGGCGACGAAGAACAACATTAGTTACAAACCGTTTGCCTACACGTGAAAGTAAAATTGAGTAAATTTAGGCATCAAACTAAACCTCTTGCTTTGTAATAATAAAAATAATAAGCGTTGCTATGGCAGCAGTACTTTTGATCATTTAAAAGGAAACAGAAACATACCACAATGACATACGAACGGCTTCTCTCCAGTATGAGATCGAAGATGAATTTTCAAGTCTGTTTGATTTCGATACGCCTTATTGCAAGTTGGACAAAGTACAGTATTTTTCCTTTCATGAAGACGTTGATGACCAACTAAATTTGCTTTGGCAGCAAACCGCTTATTACATATTGAGCAGGGGTACGGTTTATACTCTTCATGTTCTTTTGCGTGTCGCCGCAATACTGGTTGTGTTACAAACTTCTTTCCTGCAAGTTTAATAATGATATATATAACATTATGATAAGGAATGAAAACTAAATGCTTCAACGCTCTGATACTCAATAGGATTGTAGAACTATTATTGGTTTGAAAAACTACCGCAAACATTGCACAGGAACGGCTTTTCGCCTACATAAACATACAAAATACATGTAATATAAGAACCGTTGTATTGAAATAAGCAACTACATATATATAAATTGTAAATCGACAGTATATTAATTCACCATCTTTAGGCCCGGAAGATACTGAAGTATGTATATTAGTATGAGTGTAAACAAGTAGAAAAAATAATAGGGACATGTATTACTACTGATTTCTTAATTTTTACCCGTATGCTTTCTCATATGGTCTCTTAGTCGACTTGGACAAACACAATCTAAGCCACATATTCTGCAAGTGACTGCTTCCTTTGGAGTTTTGTCCTTTCTTCGCTTCCGCTGAACCTCACGTTCCCCAAACTCAGGAGAATCTGATGAATTTGTTGTTGCTGTTATGTTATCCGTAATAACATCGCCAGCACTCAAATGAACGTCTATATGTAAATTGAGAGATTTCTCACATGAAAAAGTTTCCTGGCATATCGTACATTTGTTGCATGAAGAAGTAGAAGCACGATTATTGTTATTATTATGATTTCTTTTTCCCTTCTTTCTCTTACGTATCATATTACTATTATTATTGTTGCCGTTCTTTTCTGCATCGAATTTTGTTGCACAAAATGTATATCCATTTGAATTATCACAATCTATTACAGTTGATTCTTCTTTTATTACAGAATCACTAATAAAAGAAGCAGTCATAGTAGAACTAGAATTCGAGTCACCTCCAATACCATTTGATGTCGAATTATGAGAGTAGTAACTATTATTGCCTCCACTTGGATTCATTCCATTCCCATTTTCAGTCATTGCTTCTCCATCCTCCACATTATTGGCTGATATAATATTATGTTTAACCACTTCTAAAGAAATTATTTTTGAATTTTCCAGTATGTTCAAATTCACATTTGTATCATCGTGATTATCCTCCACTTTTTCTATTAATTTTAATTCTGCATCATTATGTACATCAATATTGTGATTATCTTCATGGCTTTTCAGTGCCAATATTATCGATTTTGTGTTATTATTCGTGGATAGTAAAATGTTTCTCGATGATGATGACTTGACGGAAAAGTCGTCGCCGTTGTTATTGCTGATTTCTAGGTTTTTTCCGTGAGAGTCAACTGAAATATTTTGAATATTTGCTTCATTTAATAAGGATGAACTATTATCAGTGGCATATTTACAAATTTTTTGTGCTTTTGTTGATGGTGATGTATCACCATCATTATTATTATTATGACAATTACTTGTGTTTGAGATTAGATGAACGGATGTTCCTTCGTAGGTTTCTGGTGTCGATTCAATTCCGCCAATGTATGTAAAATCGTGAATACTTGGAATGGAACCATGGTAACTGCTGTTGCTGTTACCACTTAGTTGACTTGAAGAATGATGATAAGATGTCGGTGGTAAATGAAGCTCGTTGAAACAGTTGTGTACATTAACATTTGGATTTAAGATCGTTGTACCAGTATTACTAGAATTATGATGACTATGATGACTATTCAAGTATGGACTATAAGGGAGAGAGTAATGAGAATTTAGATTGAGATGATGACTTGCGGGAGGCAATGGTGAGCTTGAAGGGTTTGAACTAGTACCATTGTTGATAGTAATAATTGCATTTGGGTTGTTATTATTTGAAAAATATGCCCCGGGACTGAGAAGAGACGGTAATCCTAAAGTTGCAGCGTCAGATTGTGAAATTGTTGTTGTTGTTGTACACGAGGACGACTGAGAGTTATTAAATGTCTCTTCATCTTCGAGGGAAAGTCCAAGCGACGATGAGAGTCCCATTCTATAGGGGTCTAAGACTGATCCCTCTCCGTAATGTGAAAAATACATGTTTTTGCTAGAAGTTCCACACCCTTTTCGCTCTTTTCGTTTCCGTTTCCTAGAAAAAATAAATGAAAATTATCAGAAATGATAAAATGACAATCAAAGTCTTTTTATATTTTAGTGGCACCATAAAACACACAATCATGTACATGAAAGTAGGTATATTGTAACATCAATCACAGGGAAATGTGATTATGTGTAATATGAACTTACGATCGCTTTCTGTTTGAATTGCCACTGGTATTTTTCAAACTTTCTCTACTTGAAACTGCGGAATTACTTTCGACTTCTTCTTCGTCTTTGACTTCTACTTGGCAAAAATTAGCCCTAAAGTGTCAAACAAATAGACATATCTTTTAAAATTGATAAAAATCACAAACAAAATACTGTTTTATTGTTACGCAGCATCGAATTAAGCTTATATAATATCTTCTATGTAGGAAAAGGTTGGCAATGCGCAATGCAATCAACACAATATTGTATACAATCTATGAGCAAAATGCTTTATCAAATTATGAAATACATAAAAGTTAGGTAAATTCAGAAGGTACCAATAGTGTCAATCGGTTGACACTATGGTATCATTTTCAACCATAGTACTATTAAAGTAAGTTTACGGTGTCAGTCTCAGTATATCTATACCTCTATACATTTACGACCAAAAGATTACCAGAGTTTGGATTGTTTCGGTATCATTAACCCAAGTCTATAAGTAAAGAGTATAATAGACCTACAAATAATACAGAAAACACTATAACTGTTTACTTACAGTAGGATGAATTATTGCACTTTAAAGTATATCTACAACGCATATACATATTTTACGTTTGGCATTGGAGAATAAAATGTAAATGTGTGTAAAAACACAGAAATATGAAACTTATTTGTTAAAGCCGCTTTGTTTGTTTTTGCCTGTACCTGGAATCTGATGAGAGAACGAACAGTTACGCAGAATCGTTTATTGTTATTAATAATATTTTACTGCCTCAAAATGTATCCATATATATTATAAATAATATGTTCCATAAGGGACATTTACTTATCCCAGTGGTAAGAAAACTGCACAATAATATACTGTACACTGTACACACTACACACATATTATACGGATGGTTGTTGTTATATCATAGTTAAGATATCTTTATTATGTATAACGTTCTAAATTTGATCCTCTTCACAAACATACTGAATATTATATTGTATTATGATACTACACAAAATAGAAGCCAAAGAATTGTTCTAGTCAAAAACTCTGTTGTAATTTGACCCCGATCCAAACAAAAAAATGTATTATAGTTTGAACGCTCTTTCTCGCCAGTTTTCAACTTAACTTTTTAGTGATGATATTTCTTCTAAATGAAAACTGGAAGAACTGAACTCCCCTATGATACACCTTCTAATCGAACGATTTTATTGCTACTTTTCTGCACTGTGCACTGTCTTGTTTATATTATTCTATACACTTGCTGTGAGTGCCTTTGAATTTATAGACATAGACGCATACACATGTATAACAAGTACAAACGTTTCTATTCATTAAAATAGGAATAATAAAAAGTTATAATGATAATAAACTGTTACTGTCCAATTTATAAGTACAGTTCTATTCATTTTCATTCACCATTGTAGAGGCTCTAATGTCTTGTATGTAATATTAGGTATATGAAATCAGATATATACATATTATATACTTGTAATAAAAAAAGTCAAAAAGTTAATACTTACTAAAGTACAAAGCTAGCGAAAATACACTCACAATGAAATATTAAATATATTTCCTCTTTTCGCATTATTGCAGCCACACAAGCACAAGGCACTGTTTTTTACGCTTTTCTTTTTTCGAAAGCCTACAACAATCCAAGCTTTCGAGAGTATACATTAACACATGCAACTGAACAGTTTTTTTTTAGTTTTCTTGCTCTTTTTTTCGTTTTTCGTTTGAACTGTGTTCGAAAATAAATAGTGCTCACGGTTCATGTAGCTCACAATCAATACTGTAGTATTTGTATTTTGAAATAATGATAGAAGGTGGAAAGCCAAGAATGCCAGCCGACAACAAAGCCAAGGACTGTTATTTAACGCTTACAAATAATAAAAGTAACAATGAATACTTGAAGCTTGAGAATGAGAAAAATGAAATTACCCGTTCATTCTGTCTTGCATCATTCTCAGTGACTAAGACGAAGGAAATTTTCTAAACACTGTAAAACCTGTCAAAAGGTAAAAGTTCTAACACCTCCAGGGTAGAAAATGGTAGAGGATAGAGGATGTACTAATAATTATCGTTTTTAGTGTCTGACAGTAGTAGTCCTTTCGGCAAAATCCTGTCCCCAGAAAGAAAATTGCCGTGTTCGCTCGTCTCTCTCCCTCTCCTTGTCTTCTTCGCTCTCTCTCTCTCCCGTTCTGTATAAATAATAAATGAACGAAATGTTGATATAATACAAACAATACATTGTTATTATCATTATTCATACATATGTATTATGATTACTTTTCAGAGGCTCCCCCGTATATGAATAAATGAAGAATTATAAATGTTATAGGTTATACATTACACAGTATTTCTCTCTCCATTCATCAGAAGTTCAGTAAAAAGGTTCATAATAATGTATAATGTTTGGTGTTGATGAGATAGAAAATCAAACGATATTACGCTACAATAATGACAGTAAAAGCCGGAACTCTAATGAGAGTAATGGTACTAATACATGTACGTATAGCATGTCGTGTATAGAATATACATAGCTATAAAATGTATCTAGAAAATTGTAGATTATAGACTAGTAACTCCATAAAATGTGCATATGTATAGACACACATTTAATACATATTAAATATAATTGTATACGTATACATTATACATGTACTTAAGAAGTATTGTCTAAGAAAGCGCGTGTGTTACATATTATTATAACTTATAACTATACAGTTTCCATAAAATTCATCATGTCTACATTCTATATCACAAAATATATAATACTTACATTTTACTTATATAGTGTTATAATTGTTTTGTTCTTGTTGATGTTTCTCTATGTAATAAATAATTACTACCAATGTCTATAAGGTTGGTAAGTAATCTAGAGGAATATTTTGCTCCAAGAAGAAAACGAAAAGAAATAAGAAATATTTTGGATGGTTGAAATTACATATTTAGCAAAGAGTACGGAATAAAAAGCAGAGAGAGAGAGAGAGGGGGGAAATGTTCTGAATAATTATAATAATTATGATAATTACTGGATGTAGAAAAGTTTATAAACGAAATGTATTCGGAAATGATAACTTCGATATTTAATGTATACACGGTAATCACCATCAACCACCATTTCCAATCAATATGAATTAAAAAATAATTATACAGTACAAAAAATCAATTATTTCCCATTTTCTTTCTCTCTGCTACAATACTTACATCCTTTCACTCTTTCACACTATACGAACTCCGAACTTCGGACCTTTTGTTTCTATGCATAATATGTTAATACTTACATCATGTTAACAAACGTCGCGGATGGTGGAATCAGAAATTTAATTTAACCAATATATAATACGTACTAATTATACCTTAGTTTTGGGACTCTCATCATTATATCTATTAGATTTGTCACACTTTTTACTCTATTATCGTCCATTATACTATACGCTGTGCATGGACGTTGGATAGTGATAAGTTATATGGACGTTGTCATTATTCGATATGTACAAAATGTACAGTTTATAGTTTATATCAATTGTCACCTAACTTCTAAGATGCATGATGGTATTTCGCAAAAACTGTATCCATTGTCCCCATAACATAGAGGTTCCACCGATTCGAATTCAGGTTTTTGACTTTAAGAACATATAGTTTTTGGAGGAAATGCATAACGAAGGCGGTTTTGACAATACATAATATTAAGTACCTATAACCTATATTATTATACATTTTGAAGACATTCTTCGCCATAAGACTTTGAGCTTGTCAGAACCTCTCTTTTTACTTGAATACATAGTTTATTATATTATTTTGAATGATTATGAAAATGGACTTCGTAGCAGTCAAAAGCAGAGAAATAAATGCTGTCAGTTGCCAGACAGTTTTACTTCAGAACTGTTGTTTTCCATCGAGTAAAACTGTCTACCTTTTCTATGTATATTAACATAGTACTTACTCTAATATTTATACTTACGCTAAATTGTCATTATTTCATTTTCTCTGATGCAACATTAGCTAATATCTCGAGTCTACTATAAAATTCAATGCTATTGTATAGATTATGGATTAGATTACTTGATTACTTGTATACTTGTTTATGGTCGGTTGCATTATAATACACAAAGAACTCGGATGCAAAGTAGTATACCCAATACCCAGCTACACTACACGTGTGTGAATAAAGAATAAAATTAAGGTTTAAGGTACTTACGTCTTGCGGTCCTACAGGAGTAATGGAGTAATTATATCTCTACTGTTCATTATGTTTTATGTGTATTCATTTTCGGTTTCAGTTTTTCAGTCACTAGCTCCAGTTCCAGTACATTGTTGAATGATATCAAAAGGATAATGTTTGCATGGCAAAACATCAAAATTTTACACTGCTAATTGGTTAACATTAAGTAATTGACGTTCCTTTTACTTTATGTTTACAACACACACAATTACACTGACCAGTTGTAGTTTACTTTTACTAAAATTAAAAATGTTCAGTCGATCACTTTTTATGCTTTGACATATTTGTCAACGAGAAAAATTGTCTAAAATCTATAAAATGCAAAAAATTTCTATTTTCTATCAATATGCTTTTCCCGGCTAACTCTCTCTACTTTCTCCACGGTGGCTCAATTTTTAGTTCTGATATGCGTGTAGGTTTTGCTACTTTACTTTGGAATAATGCAAAATTAAGTTCAAAATTGTCGATTTGAGCGTTTTGAAAACAAAGTGAATCATAAAATATAGGATATAGGATGATCTCCTTTCTTCTATCATTTATTGCAAGAAATTTAATTATGAATAAGTAAATGTAAACGAACTAGAATCAGTGGCATCTGACAAAACGGAGGATTTTCTCCAGTTACTTTGATGCATTGTTTTTATATACCATATACATACGTACATATGCACTTACCATTATGTGCCGAACCAGACCAGTAATGATTTAGGTACTACATACGACTGTAGTTAAAAAATTATAAATACTTAACTGAAGCTTACGATTTATGAGTTATGAGCAACCCAGAAACGGAAATGAATAAAACCAGTTATTTATTATTTAGTTGTCTATAAAACTTTATTGTTTATTTTGTGAATGTTTTCTTTTGTAAAACACTATTTCACTGCATATCGCAGTCTTTTTAAAAGGCAACGATGCATTTCCTTGTGTATATTGTCGAATATTTGACTCTATGTATTATTATAATTAATATGGATATATATCTCTGAGAAAGGTTTTTCTCACTCCTCATAACCCATTAAAGTTATTTGCAATGCTATAACTACAGAAATAAATCTTTTCTAACTTCAAGTACATAACAAAAAAGAAACAAGGAACATCATAATTTTGTCTACATTTTATAACATTTATGTTTGACAATAATATAAGTAGTAGTTTTTATATATTATAATTACCAAGTTATCTATGATATGACCATGTATACTTATATTGGGCGAGTATATTATATACATTATACATGATAATCTTTGTCTGGATTAATTTCTTGACATAATAATATGACAATAGATTCCAATAAACATCCTATGTAAATGCTCTATAGTGATTGGCCAAAGGTACTTCATCCAAATCTATTGTCATATTACCACATATTATATACGCTAAAAAACAAAATAACCAGGAAACTTTTACAACTTAAAATTAATTGGTTGCTTTTGCTATACAATAACAATGATAATTTCTGACATCTTGAGCATAAAAAATGAAAGAAAACAAATACCATCGATCTACTAATTGATGTATCGATTTAGTCAAGTATGTGTACAAGGTTATTTAAATTTCCGAATCTTACAGAATAATAATACCTATACTGTCTCTACTTTCTCTCTCTCTCTCTCTCTTTACATGACGAATAGCCTAAGACGTTGGATAGTATTAATTAAAACTTTAAGTGTGCTAACAATTTCGTAAAAATAGACAATTGAGAACAATGAAAATGTTTACATACATGACATAATAGTAAGTTATTACAAAATGATATACATGTTATACGTGTAGCCATCAAGACCCACAACGTTTGTATTTTTATGTCATCCACAATAAGTTTGTTGTGATTAGGCCATTTTCTTTTACAAAAATAAAAACCAACACATGAAGAATAAAATCATAAATAGGACTTTTTTGTTGATTACAAAAATGTATAGTTATGAATACTTGAGTCATAGATTTCAAAAAGCCTGTTAATACGCTAACTCGTTCGAGTTTAAAAAGACCGTCTAACTTATGATAATACATGTGACTTTATAGTTATATATGTTACTAGAAATACTGTCATTGTAATATAAAATAACAGCGCCATAAAAGAAAATCAAATGTCTAAGACAAAACGCTCGATTATAAATTATAACTACAACATTTCACATTTTTATAAAAAAAAGCCATAGTGACACTTAGTTTTTTGTTGCATAAGATATTAATTTTATATTCCTATTAATGAAAAAAACTACGATAAATCTTTGATGTTCATACTATACATAGTACGTCAACAATACGTAATATAACTATTACAAGAAAACTAGGAGAATATCAACCAAGAAAAGAGGAATAATTAAAAATCACTATAAATATGTTAAAAAATTAAACAGTTTGGACACTATTAAAAAGGCTGCGAAAATTGGTGGTAGTTGAAGTTGTGACATTGACATTTGTAGAAAGAATGAACGGAAGAGCTCTTGTTGAATTATTTGATGCAGTACTCAACGTTGTAATATTATACACCTTGTTTTATATTTTATATAATTCGTCGTGGTATTAATATTATTCGTCATTAGAATTTTCAATCAGAGAAGAATCGATGTTTGTAGACGCTGAAATAACAAAACCATTTTATTAACAAGACATCAAAACTATTAAGTAAATAGATAACATGCAAAAAAATAACCATTACTTAAAGTCTTGTACCACGTATTTTTAAATATTTAAATATATGTGCTACAGTAACATAGACAGGGACACAGCATGTACAATAATACATGGCGTTGCTATAGCAACGTCCCTGTCTACGTTTTTGGAACACATATACTGCTACCAATTTTTCTGTATTTTTTTCTTACTTAGTAATGAGAAATCTGGGTTCATTTTCAGGATATAAGGGATTACTGTATCAATATTGCAATTGCTTCCTAAAAGATTTGTAAAGAACATTTCTTCCATTGCCGACGAACTCAAGGCCCTATAATTTTCAAAAAAATAATTAATAAATTTCAACAATGGGCTTTATTATTTACATGAGTGTTTTTATCGTCTAAAAGAAAATGAACTGAAAATCCTTTCTTGTTTTACCTTAATTGTGGAATTAAAAGTAACATTTTGCTTAAACGCAGTGACTCTCCTCCTTCTTCCCCCTCCTCACTCTCACATGAATCTATATGACTTTGAAGTTGTTCAAGTATTAATCTTTCAATTTCAGCAACAGCATTTACAACTCCAAAGCCGAATTGAGAGTATCGTTCTGTAAGAAAACATCATTTTGTAATTGAAGATTTCACCAATATGTTGTTTTTTGCTTCCAACATGACAAATTGTTATGTTTTGAAAGTTGAATGTTATGAAGTAAAAAAGTAGAAAAATTACATACCTGGACTAAATAATATTAAAGCTTTCATTGCAGCAAATTCATAGTCATCAAAATTGAAGTAATGAGCACTCTTTATAAAATACTGGAGTCGAGCACAATGGCTTGCAATGTTAGTCAGTCTGCTAGAGGTACAATTTGTTTGGAGATGAATTAAAAGTGCACTCATAACACTTGCTAATGAGAGTAAATTTTGGCATTGGACTAAGCCGATAGCAAATAATTCATTCCATGTGGATTTCATTATAGTGATTTGCATTTCAGTACTGTGGAAACCAAAAAAAAAATACACCACTGATTAGATCGTAAAAAACGTAAGAACAACATAAAATAATATAGACATACATAATCCGTCCATCTTAATCTTTAGACATATTATTATTTATATTCAAGTAAGTTTGCCTACCTTAGAGCTTGAAAAGAAGGAACCGAACGAGCCCAGTGAATAGATAAAAACAGAAGACGAGAGGCGGTCTCACAAACATATTGCAAGTTCAGAATACCGGCCGATGGGAAAGGCCCTGGACTTACAAGAGTAAAATTTGTGCAACTTTCAGGCACAATGGTCTCTTTTTCAACATTAGCAAACAGGTCAGAATATACAACTTCGTCCTTTCCCTAAAAGAATTTTAGTAAAAAATAAAATACAATAAAAAAACGCTTCTACTTGTAAATGCAAATGAAAGCCAACTATGTATGTATTTACAATATCTTACATCGTTATTTATCACACTTGATATAGCTTCTATTGCTTTCGCTATCATAGTTCTTTCAGTTGTATCAGCTTCGCCAGCGCTTTCTGATTCTTCATCATCTATTATTGGTAGAAAGCAACAAATACACAAGGTGACATTAGACAATAGTTCCATACTCTTTCGTCACCGATTTTCCGACTCGATTAATGTATATTTATTGTGTTAATATGTAACTTTTAAATAATATGTAGTGTGAAAAAGTCAAAAACAATTACCTTGAAAACTGTTTGTATCATATAGTAAATAATTTTGACGGTAAGGAAGTAATGAATTTGATACATCCGGACTATTGAACAATGATGAAGGGGATAATGAACCAGCCGCACTCTCCGAATTTTCTCGTTTGACCTGATTTGAAATTGGTTTTCTTTCGTGCTGAACTGCTGAATATTATCGTCATAGATTAATATTAAAATATTAAATATTTCAAAAGAGTGCATGCAGCTAGAACAACTACTGTAGATAGAAGTATGGTTTAACCCAATTAAATACTATTGCACAAATTCTATTTTGTTGCGAAATAATCACATACCGTCCGATCGCATCCCCATAAATAGACATTTCTGTAGACGACAAAATTGACAACGATTTCGATGATGTTTTGTGACTTCACAATTTTTATTGCCCCTACAAGAGTACCCCAACTGTTTTCGTATGGACCGTTTGAAAAATCCCTTACAACCTAAAAGGAAACAAAAAAGAGATAATACAACATTAGCAAAACTTGCCATTGATAATCAACTAGACATATTTCAAGAATATAAGGATTCAAAATCAAACTCTTTTTGTTGAATTTCACATACCTTCACAACTTATGGCCCCGTAGTGTCGACCTGAACAACAAAAATTAACACTGGGATTAGAATACGGAAAAATATCAATCACTTATACTTTATACTAATTATTTATCATAAACATGAGCTAATTATTCCTTTAAATCTTCCTTATATACTCGATACATGATATACAAAATACCAAGACGTCGTCATATATTTTTCCTTAATTTTTACTAATTTTCCAAAGCTTGGCAACGATTAAAGTGAATAATTTTAGATTTGTAAAAGAAATGGGGTTTTAAAAATTCGGATACATGGATAAAGGGAGGACGAAAATGTGTGTTCTTAGATTCTTAGATAATTGAATGACGAGTCGATGCTCATATCGTAATAAGCATTCAATTATAATATTACATCATACAACATAAGACATAAGAGTTTCATTGATACATATCAAATATCAACTATCAACATAATAATCGTTGTACAATATTTAAGTGTACATTTTAAGTGAGCATCTCGTATACCTTATATGCACATACAGAAGTCTTTGAAATTCAAAGCCTGTATATTCGACAGCTTGAATAAAAATACATTATGTATTCACCTGTTTAGTTTCTATTTACCTATTATTTATTAAGCATAGATATTAAACTAACAGCTGCATTCATTATTCATGAATCATAGTTATAAGTTATATAAGTAGGTTCCTTCATATTAAAAATTCTGTAATAATATTTTGTGCAAGTTTAATATTGCATGTGAATTTTTCCATTATTTAATAAAATTACCAGATGCCCGGTCGCCGCATACAACACAAGCGTCCATTCCACCTAAAGAATTTCTCGATTTTTCAAACTCCAACAAGCTTGTCAAGTTAGCTTGGTCCATAATATCGTATATCGCAAATATTTTGGCTTATTAACTAGTATAATTAAGACAAAAGGTCACGAGGAGAACAAAAGGGAGAGACAAAATGGCTTCTTTTAATGCCAAAGCCTCTCAAAAAAAGTTGATTTTACCAATAATGTAGTATTTGTTATTTAACGAGGAGCACGCTATGAAATAATTCTAATATTACACGAGTCACTTTTTGATTTCTTCAACTCCTTCTTCGTCTTGTATATATAATATTTTTTTAGAAAAAGTTCCATTAAAACTATGAACACATATTAAACTATTAAACACTAAGGTCGAAGCCCACACACACATATATACACACACAATCGCTCCGGAATTTTTTGATTTGTTTCCTCCGTTTTGTTCGTAATTCTTAATACTTAGAAAAAACACAGTTTTTAAAAAAAGGAAAACTTTCTTCGTTTGTTGTCCTTTCTCTTGAGTGTGGAAATAATTTATGATAAAAATTATATATTTTCCTAATAATAACTAGCATTATTATACTCAAAAGGACGAGGCTTTTACAAGAGACATGACTCCATTATAGAACGAACATAGCAACCAACAAAATGAGAGTTCACCTTTA